>VWZO01001901.1:33561-85050 GCA_013396975.1 Bucco capensis
AATCACTAAGGTTGGAAGAGACCTCTCTAAGGTCATCAGAGTCCAAGCATCAACCCAACTTTCTGCTTACAGCCAGGATTATGACAATGAGGTAGGAAGAATGGGCACAAAACCAAAGTGTAAGTGTGTATGTGAGTGTTGAACCTCTGGGTGACAAAGATGATTTACTGAGAGACAGAAATGCATGTGATAAACAGATACATTATATATATATATATATAAAATAAAGATATTAGAGCTAGATGATGCTCAGGGCAGAAATGCATGTGATAAACAGATACATATATCTGTTATGTATTATATCTGTTATATATTATATATATAATAAAGAGATTAGAGCTAAATGATGCTCAGGGCAGAAATGCATGTATCTGTTTATCACATATATATAATAAAGAGATTAGAGCTAGATGATGCTCAGGACAAAAATGCATGTGATAAACAGATATATACATACAAATATATAGAGAGAGATATATACATAATAAAGAGATTAGAGCTAAATGATGCTCAGGACAAAAATGCATGTGATAAACAGATATATACATATATAAAATAAAGAGATTAGAGCTAGAGGATGCTCAGGACAGAAATGCATGTGATAGATACATATATATATATAATAATGAGGTTAGAGCTAGATGATGCTCAGGACAAAAATCAGGTGGTTGTAGAGATTTTAAACAGTTCTGAGTTATTGATGCCCCTTTAAGAATGGATAAGGGGAGCCACATGAGGAATTCCTTCACCACTGAAGTAAAGCTAAGGATGAGAGCCCTGCCATATGGATACCCTGTGTCTTGGCTCTCTGTTCTTTCTCTCTCCTCACTTAGTCCTTGGCAAAGAGGCAAGCTGAGCCTCTTGAAGTGGGGCTCAGAGGGTAACAGCTGTCTCTAGTGCTCTCATGGGACTTTGGGAAAGAAGGAAAGGCTGATGAGCCTATTGTCCCCCCAAAATTGGTCCTTTTTAGAATCAGCACTGCTTGTCCCAAGCTAGGTTATCAAAATGACGTGGCCTGAGACCTGGGAAAACCTCCCAGTGGTCCTGAGGATTAGAAGAACTGGAAAGAAGACATAAAGCAATGCCAAGGCCTAAGACAGGGTAAAAGCATTTGGCAGCAAGCCTGGACTTGCTTTCTCCCTGGAGAAGTTCTCTTGGCTCTTGTACTGAAAAGTGATGAAGAAAAGTTTCTGCTTGTGCAGCATTTCCAGGACAGAAGGACTAAGAAACCATTCTAGGAAGGAAAAGCCCTGGAGATGTGGAGCTGAGGGACATGGCTTAGTGGTGACCTGGCAGTGTTGGGTTAACAATTGAACTTGATGATCTTCAAGGTCTTTTCCAACCAAAATGCTTCTATGATTGGACTTGGAAGAAAAGTATCTGCTACAAAAAGTGACTTTACTAGAAAGAAATGACAGGGCAGGGGGGAAAAAAATGATGCTTTTGTTCTTCCAGTGAGCCAAGGACTTGAGAAGAATGGAAGGGAGCTCTAAGGCCTTGACTCTTCTTAGCCTATTTTGGTATTATTAATGTTGAAAAGGCCTGAAATGAAGTTTTTCTTCCTATTAGAGTATTTTTAAAGAGTGTATGTGTATATCTATCTATCTGTAGGCAGAAGGGATGTTTTCTCACCTGACAGAAGTCAATGCTTCCAGTTGAGGCAGCTGTAGGCAGAATTAATGCTCTCTCTATAAATCAGACAAATTGCAATTAAACTGCTAATAGATATTTACAAAATGATATCTATCAACTGCTGATGCCAAAAAACCAACCTAAAGGAGGAGAAAGATGAGTCCTGGTAAAGGAAGGCTACTGAGGAGATTAAGCTATTTGAACTAATCTTGAACTACAAACTATAAACTAAAAACTAACCTAACTAAATTACAACTATAAACTAAAGACTAAACTAAATCTACATTTTTCTCTTCCAGATTGAGATCAAAACACATAGAGATCTCTTTTTCTTGTTTTTTAGGGTTTTTTTTTCTTTACTTCTCATTGACATTTTCAGCCTCCTTCACAGCCAAATATTTACTTCCCTAGCTCAACATCATTTCTTTTGCCATGCAAGAAGGCAGTCAGGGAAACCATTCCAAAGCAAGTCCTGCCTCTGTATATAAATAAAGGAGATATTTCACTTTTAGGCAACCAATTAATCTCCAAACCAACTCTGGAAGGTGCTAGGCACTCAACTCTCACTCATTTCAAGTGGTGGAGATATCTAGCAGCTTGCTGTTTGAAGCACAATCTTTTAGGTGTTTAAGAAACATTTAGATTCTCTCCTTATGGCATGAAACAAGGCTGTGTTCTTGCACCAACTCTACTCACACTCTTTTTCAGCATGATGTTCCAAAGGGCCACGGCAGAATTGGATGACCAGGATGGTATCTCCATTAGATATCATACTGGTGGAAGCCTATTTAACTTAAGGTGTTTGAAGGCCCATACTAAGCCCATAAAGCATCTTGTCCAGGAGCTGCTTTATGCTGCTGACNTAAGCTCATGCTCTCTGGGCAACTTGCCCCTGGCTGTGGCAAGAGAGGAGCCGCGAAGAGGAGATGCAAGGACTCCCTGAAACAACAGCTCAGCCTTGGCCATATTGCTGCCCTGAACTGCTCTCCTCTGGCCTCCACTCAGCAGCTCTGCACACACACTAGTTTGAATGCCGCCCATGGTTTGGAGCAGGCACGCAGGATCACTCTGCAGGAGAAAAGACAGCGTAGAAAGAATCGTGTCTTGCAGCTTCTACCTCCTGAGGAGTCCTTGTGCTGTGCCTTTTGCAACTGCTCTGGTCTGTCCCAAATTGGCCTTTGCAGCCAGCAGTGCTTGGAAAAAGCACTTGGGAAGAGCATGGATGGAGGCCTCCCCAGAGCTGTGTTCACGAAGCCTGGCCATGATGATGATGATGATGGAGATGCTGTCCTTAAAGCCATGGTTTAGTGCTCTGGTAGGTTGATGGTTGGACTTGATGAGCTTAGAGATCTCTTCCTCTAAATCATCTATCCATTATGGACATGGCCAATGCTTTCTCCTAGATGAAGGACAAAGGAAAACAGAACTGTTCCTTTGGTTAACACACAGCACCACTTGCTTCTCAGCTATTTCCCACCTCTGATCGCCAGCAATGCATTGCTATTGAGTCAGGAGCAGTAATTCAGGATATTATGCACTTAAATATACATATTTGGAGTAGGTAGTAGGAAAAAAAACAACCAAACAACAAACAAAACCTTCTCTATTTTTACCTTCTTCATTTTCTGCATGTTAATTGTCAGGCTGGTACAGCTGAGAAATGCCATCAGGCATCCTAGTGCTGGGGAAAAGCTCTTCCATGCTGTTTTGCCTGCCCTCCTGCATCCCTGTTATTCCAGCCTTTGCCCTCTCTCCTGAGCAGAGGCTGCCAGTTGTGCTAAATTGGGTAGTGGGTTTGGAAGTGAACAAATTGGGAGTAGCAGAGGACTCCAAGCTCATTTGCAATTTTGTGCTGAGCTCCTGTTTGAACTCGAGTAGTTAGGAAAGCAATAAATAGGCCAGGGCCATAGGGGAACAGCACTTGATGTACATTTGGGTCAGGGGCTAGCACTAGGATTTCTGTACAAATCCACAGGATATTAGATTAAAGAATAGGGGGGGGGAAAATTCAAATCACCAAAAAAGTTTTGCCTGGAACACTTTGGCTACTCACAGACACAAAGCTTGAGTTTGATACTACAGGAGCAGCTCAAAAGAGGGAAGAATGATAAGGTTTATTTTACCTGATCACTCACACATTGTCAGCTTCACCTCCCCAAATGGCTCAGCTTCCATTCTGAAAGGGAATTTGGAGTGTTTACAAGTAATTGCTAGGAAAAGAGAGGAATTGGGGGAGGTCTGATAGTTAAATCCACTCTGTAGGTTGCTAATAAGTCACTAATAAGAAGTCTGTAGTAGGTCAATAACAACAAAGTGCCAAACTTCCTATAGATCCTTAAATTCTAGTCAGCTTCATACTATCCAACTTGATCATAATCAAGCAAAACAACAAAAATGCCCCCTTTTTTTTGATCCTTTAGATGACCATCCTGGAATATGATGGTTGGTTTTTAAATGGAGACTTGATGACTCATGGAATGGTTTGGACTGGAAGGAACCTTCCAAGGTCATTGAGTCCAACTCCGCTGCAGTCAGCAGGGACATCTCCAACCAGATCAGGTTTGGAGTTTGGTGGGCTGTTTCCCTCAAGTTTGCTCTATTTTTCCTCACACACAGCATGTAAAGAATATATCTTTGAATGGGCAAGGCTGAGGAAGTTCTTCCAGTGCTTAGGTTGGAAGATTGACATGCAGACATGCAGGGAAGTGGTCAAGCCTTGAGGAGCATCCTCAAGTGAAAGAACTCACTGCTCCCACAGAAACTTCCTCACTTCATTTCTCTGAAAAACATGAAGAAATCTAAGTTAGTATCTTCAGCTGAAATCCTTGAGATCAAGACTCAAGCTTCCTCTTTAAAACAGAGAGTGGCTATCACAGCCATATCCAGGTTATCTTGTGGGACAACCTGATGTTACACACTCTAGGGGTGAGGTGAGCCAAAGATTGGGATACAAGTTTTCCTTCTCTTTTTGCAGCTATATTAGAATCTCTTTCTTTAAAAGGGCTCCACCTGCCTCTTTTCTAAGGAACTTTTAATGACAAGTAGCATCTGAAACACCTCTATGCTCATTCCTGTTGTGCCTTTTGAAGCAACAAAGGAGACAATTTGGTGTTCATAAGAAGAAAGATGATTTAGAGAATCAACAAGCAACTGGTGTTGATCAGCTGTTGGTTAACAGCTGGATAATGGGATAAAATAGTTCTTCTAAGCAGAGAATCATTCAAATAATCATAGAATGATTAAGGTTGGAAAAGACCTCTAAGATCACCTAGTCCAACACTCCCATGTCATGAAGTGAGACATCTCTGTGTGTTTTGAGCATCTCCAGGGATGGTTACATGAAATGATAGAAGACCACAAAAAGCCAAGGAACATCCACCTTTGCTATTATGGAGGCAAAATCCTTCCCTCCTTACTCTGCAGGGACACCCTAGTATTTATCACCAAGCCTATACACTTCCAGGGAAGTAGTGTTGCCAGAACACTTAAAGAGATGGAACATCCACAGCTTCTCTGGGCAACCTGTGTCTCACCAGCCTCATGGTGAAGAATTGATTCCTCACATCTAATCTAACTCTCCTGATATCCCAGAGCTTTCAGTAACCACTGAGGGAATGAGATGAGACAGGAGCAGAAACTTGCTTAGAGTCATCACCCAAATGCTCCCAGGCTGCTTCTGGCAAAGAAGTTGACATTTTCCAGGTGAATGTTTTACACTGCATTATTCCTCCAGAATGGTTCAAAATTACCATGAGGAAAACCTTCAATAAAGGTTGTGACTTTTTCATGTGTTTCAGTAAGAAAAGCACCTACTCAGAAATATTAGACAACTCTGACTGGCTTCCCCTGCTGCATGGTAGGGGTTGGAAGGGATCTCTGGAGCTCATCCAGTCCATCATACCCTGCTCCAGCAGCATCACCCCCAGAGCTTGCCCAGCATCCCCTCCAGAGGCCTTGGCAATCTCTGCACCCCAGGACACTCCCCAAGCTCTCTGGGCAGCCTGGGCCAGGCCTCTGCACCCTCACAACAAACAAGTTTCTCCTCCTAAAACTGCATCTGTAAGGGTCCAGTTCCCAACACAGAGGTTGTGTGACTGAGGCCATACATTAGGATTCCAAGGAATTCAATGATTTTGCTCTAACAAATCTCTGCCCAGAGAATGTACATGGAAATATTGCACCACTGGTTACAATCTGCACCTCTCAGTGGCTTAGAATGAATTCTCATTAGTTCTCAAACACACTGGTTAAAGCATTTAATTCTACCCAATTCTACTCACACCTACCCAACTCCTTCTCCTCACTCCTACCCAACTCCTTCTCCTCACTCCTACCCAACTCCTTCTCCTCACTCCTACCCAACTCCTTCTCCTCACTCCTACCCAACTCCTTCTCCTCACTCCTACCCAACTCATCCTGCTCACTCCTTCCCAATTCTGCTCACTCCTACTCACAATTTCTACTGCTGTGGTCCAGAGCACAGCATGCATTTCGCTCACTAAAAAAAGAGTTTTCTGTCTTTATTCCCCCAGGAAAATGTGTTTTCCTGCTCTTCACAAGGGAAATCTCTTTACAAAACATGAAAATATTAAAGAAAGAAGCAATAAAAAGAAGAGTATTACTTCCAGAGAGCTGTTGCAAAGTTCTCAACCTCTGTCCTCTAATGACTTTTCTTCACTACTCAATGTTGTGTTTGTATCTACAGCTAGGAGGCCATCGAAAGCTAATCAAACCCAAACCCAATTTGTGTTTTTTAGGGTTGTTTTTTGGGGGGGTTTGGAATTTAAGACAATTCCAAAAGTGGAGGTAGAGCTGCTGGGAAGGTAAAGCAATCAGCCTGAGCTCGCTCTTCTCTGATACTTGGAGGGAGAGAGAGAGGATGCTCACAAACACACTTGGAGTGATGCACTGGTGTGAAATTTTAATCAAAAAGAGAAAAAAAAAAACAACCCACCCACAAACCCCTAACCTAGAGAGCTCATTCAGAGAAGAAATTAGTGCAAAAAAAAAAACACAACACCAAACCAACCCAACCACCCCAACTTTGCTCAGTCTCTCATCAGTGAAAACTGATTTAGTTATGCAAATGACTGCTATGAATATTAAAGCACTGATGAAAGGTTTTTAATGAAGGGCTCTTTTGTTTTGGAAATGCAAGGGTATATGCTTTAATTTCTTGCTAATTTACTGCTCTTTGATAATGTTCACATTTTTTCCCCCCAGTGCCTGCACTGATGGGTTTAATCCTGTGAATAGAACTAGAGGCCAACAATGCTGGGTTTGACAAGGCCTCCCCTGTGGAACTGGAGATCATGATTTGCAGCCCCTTATGCACAATTCTATTAGGGTGAATTTTGTCTACAGGGCTTTCCACCAAATGAATTCTCATTTCCAGTGTTAGCCTCCTGCAGTTTTTAATTTTTAATCTGTAATATGAAATTGCAAATTCTACAAACATCATTTGGAAAGGAGCCACCAGGACAGAGCCCAATGCCAAAGTTTACATATTGCCTAATTAGACTGTTATGAGCAGCAGCTTATCAATGTCAAGCCAAAGATCATCCCCCCACCACCACCACCCCAAAAAAATCCAATTACTCATTGGAAAAAAAACCATATATTTATAGTTTCTTTCTGTTTCAGTCACATCCCCAGCAGCCTCATTGCTTAACACTTGTGTTAAGGATTGGAGTTCACTTAGCAAACTAGAGCCTACCTAAAATCCAAGCCAGCTGCCATCTTTCCCATCATAAAGCACAGGACAAAGCAGTTTTAAATAGGAAAAGGGATGAAAGGTGTTAAAATCTCCTTGTTAGCTGTCTCTCTTTACACCTCTCTCACTGGCCAGGTGCTAAGGAGGAAGGAGTTGATCCCCATGGCTTCTCCTGGAGGATGCATCTGGTTGTTTGTGTCCTGGAAGAGAGAGCCAAGCTCTGCTTTGCTGTCCTGAGCCAGGATGTGGGCTTTGAGAAGTTGGCATTAAAAGAGGAATAACAGCATGCAGTCATAAAAGGTTTGGGTTTTATCTTTTCTGCTCAAGTTTAGTGGAACTTCCAAAGTCCCCATGTCAAATTCTAGCAATGAAGAGGTCTTGGGGTTGGACTTGATGATCTTAAAAGGTCTTTTCCAACCTCCAGGATTCCTCCTCCAACACTACTGAACAATTTGGACTCCTGTGCAAGGTTCATTGCTCTCCTGTTCCTCCCTGGGGAGGTCAGTGGTGTCCTGAGACAGCACAGCAGCTTGCTAAGAGGGAACTGCTGGGACAACACCAAGCACACAGGAGCCCTAGGGACAAAAGTAAGCTGGGAGAGGGTGGAGTGGGATGGTAGTGTCCATATTTCCTCAGGGGATGGGAAGGAGTCTCTCTCACTGCAAGAAAAGAGCATTCTTTGCCCTGAAACTCCAAAGTCCAAGTGGGGCTGTGACTTCCTTGATTAAAATGGGAGCCTGGCTAAGGAGGACCAGCTCTTGCCTGGGGATGCTCATCCTTCCCTTTAGTTAATGGAAAGGAGGAAGCTTCCCTAGAGGGGCAAGGAGAGCACAATCCCAAGCTCAAGTGCCCTGGAGGCACTGCTGTGTCTCTGCTGACTTACAGAGGGACCTTGGGAGGCAAGTCTCTGGATGATCAAATTAGTCTTTGTGCCTGCTTCAGTCCCTAATTGGCATTGGGTAGACCAACTAATGAACAATGGAGAGAGGAACAAAGGGAGCAGGCTCAGGAGAAGGAGACAAATGAGCTGGTGCTAATTGGTGGTCTGCACTTGGCTGATTATAAAGAGAAACTTGAACTTCAACAGCTAGCAAGAAGCTGCTGGGTCCTCACCTGCTCCTGCTAACAGCTCAGTTCTCCTTTGAGCTGTAAACTTCCCTGCAGGCATGGACTGAAAACATGTTCTCAGGGGCTTCAATTTGGCCCTTCACTTGATGCCTGATTTCTGACAAACTGATCTGCTTGACCCTCCTGGAGGCTTTTTAATCACTTTTTAATATTAATTACAAGGTTGACACAACATTTCTGGTTAGCAGTTGGACTATCTTCTCTCTCTTTCTCTAACCCATTCTATGGTAAATGGACTGGAGGTGGTCAAGGAGAGTCCTGGCCTTTATTATTTAACAGCTCTGCTGAGCTGATTTGGTGGAAGCTTTTCCTGACCTTCTTAAGGGAAATGAAACCTGATTATTCTCCTGCTTTACATTTTAAAATAGTTCCAAAACTAGATATATTTGATAAAGATGCAGTTCACCAGGAGCCACCAATGTGCCCTCATGGCCAAGAAGGCCAAGAGTCTCCTGGGGTGCATTAAGAATATGAGCAGCAGCTCCAGGGAGGTTCTCCTCCCCCTCTGTTCTGCCTTAGTGAGGCCACAGCTGGAGTGCTGGGTCAAAGTTTTGGGCTCTCCAGCTCCAGAGAGACAAGGAACTGCTGCAGAGAGTCCAGGGAGATGCTGAGGGCACTGGAGCATGTGTGGCAGGAGGAAAGGCTGAGAGCCCTGGGGCTGCTGAGGCTGGAGCAGAGCAGAGGCAGAGGGGAGCTGCTCCATGCTGAGCAAGAGCTGAAGGGTGCAGGGGGCAAGAGGATGACCCAAGACATCTGACAGTTAAAATTCTAGTTGGGTACTCTTTTTGAGTACTGTAAAAGGAAAGGTTCATGAGATGTTCTTCAAGCATATTGCCTCCACATCTTTAAGCCTTTGAAGTGCATGTGGCTCTAGTCTCAAGCCTAAGAATATTCACCAATTATGACTTTTGGAGTTGCACATGAAGTCAGAAGCCATTTTTCCTGTCTCTGCAGGGTTTTTTGTGCCCTCCTTGAAGTACCAGCTATCTACTCTAGTCCAAAGAAGCAGGGAAGTGGGAATCTGTGGAGACAACCTCTTCCTCCTCCAAGATCATCAATGATCTGCTCTATCTTTGGGTGACTAAGAATTGCCTCCATCAGCTCCTCAGCCTCTGGGAAATGCTAAATAATACAATACAATACATGTAACATTACATTATTGTGTATATCTATGACTATAATACATGTAACATTACATTATTGTGTATATCTATGACTATAATACATGTAACATTGCAAGATGCTTCTCCAAAACTACTGGTTTTCCATCCCCAGCTCCCAAATTTTCCCCCTCCTCATAAATTTGTGAAGCAATGCTGAGTTACCTCTTAGTATCCTGGAGTTTTGTCCTGGAATGCAGGAGATGAGTAGAGCAGTCCTGGTCCATGGAGCATCAGTCAGGATTGGAATACCAGGTCTTCTTTAGTAATGATTAAACCCTAATAAATAGTATGGTAGAAAGAGTAAACTAGTTCACTGTGACACTGCTATTTAAAGTGTATTAAATGTTAATTACACAGGGTGTATAGAAGCAGGCCAACTGAAGTAAAACAAGAGTTGCAACTCAGCTCTCATTCAGCTAGAAAACAATTCAAATGTTTAAATAGTTTAGGAGCAAATCTCCAGAGAAAAATCCATCTCAGTTTGGACTTCGTGGAGAGTGTTGCTTTCACTGAAGATCATGACATGGCAATACCAATCCTTAGTTAACTATTTGCTCCCCAAGGTCACCAATACCTCAACTCCAAGCAATTCTCCAAGGACTGGGTGAGATTCATCAGCTGAGTGTTTAATCCAGCCAGCAGATTCTAGTCCTTCTCCAAGAGCTTCTCTCTGCTGCTGCTAGCTGGACATTTTCATCTAGAATTAAGGCAGAAAGCACCATTTCCTCCCTCTGATAATTGGCTTATTATTTCACTAAATATCAATAAATAATTAAGCTATATGAAGGAAATGTTCTCTAGGTAGCAGCAAGGCAGAACTTGGGAGTTTTCTGCACTGACAACAAAATATTTAGGTGAAACCTGTCATTTTGCTAATCACACTTTACACAAGCATTTAAGGGATTTGAGGCTGCTGGGCAGTTTGGGATGGATGAGTTTCACTGCAGTGATCATACATCCTCCATCCAAAAAGAGCATCCTAATGCTCTGTGGCACCCCTGAAGAGCCTAGCACCTGCTGAGGAAATCACCCCTAGGGAGGGATTGAAGGCAGAAGGAACAGAATCCTCCTGGGACACTGGCCAGGGAAGAAGAGGCTTGACCCTGGTCATCCCTCAGTTTAATCCTGAACATGGATGGCATCCATGGGATGGAATCCCTTGTTGGGTCAGTTTAGGGTCACCTCTCCTGTCCCCTCCTCCCTGCAGGTGCCACCTCTTGCTTACTGCACT
The DNA here is from genome assembly GCA_013396975.1 of Bucco capensis. Classification (NCBI taxonomy): domain Eukaryota; kingdom Metazoa; phylum Chordata; class Aves; order Piciformes; family Bucconidae; genus Bucco; species Bucco capensis. The sequence goes on from VWZO01001901.1 coordinate 44,429, forward strand.
CCAATGGAGGACACAAGACTGAGACACAAGACCTTGCTCTGCAGCCCAAGCTTTGGGAGTAACTCTTACTCATCAAGTGTTGTCACTGCTAGAAGCAGACACTGTGAGAATCTGCTGTGAGCTGCAGGAATGCATCACTGAGAAAAGACTAAGGTCTTCCTCTGAGCCTCCTCTTCTCCAGCCTAACCAACCCCAGTTCCCTCAGCAGCTCCTCACAACACTTGTGCTCCAGATCCTTTTCCAGCTTCCTTGCCCTTCTCTGGCCACACTCCAGCACGTTCTTGGAGTGAGGAGGCCAAACCTGACCCCAGGATCAAGGTATGGCCTTACAAGTGCTCACTCCAGGATGATCCCTGCCCTAGTCCTGCTGCCACAGTTGCTGATCCAAGCCAGGCTGTTGTTGGCCTTCTTGGTCACCTGGGCACACTGCTGAGGGGTGAAGAGGTGACAATAACACGAGAACATAGCACCAACACTGCCCAGAAACACCTCTGATTCCTCACAGACTACAAAACAAAGGAGTAGGATTTTAGTTCTTCTCTTCAATTGTATAGGAGTTGACATCCCAGATGAATTTTCTCCCTTTCTGTGCTTTATCCAGTAACAGAAAGCCACCAGCTTGGAAGACAGACACAATTACCCAGACACTGATCTATACAACCATCTCCAAACCACATTAAGCACAACTGCATGAAGAGGAACAACACCAGAACCAAAAATCCAGCTGTGTTTCCCAATCCCAGTATGGTTGGAGCTGGAATGAACCTGTGGAGATCACCCAGTCCATCCTCCTGCTCCAGCAGCATCCCCCCCAGAGCTTGCCCAGCATCCCCTCCAGGGGCCTTGGCAATCTCTGCACCCCAGGAGACTCCCCAAGCTCTCTGGGCAGCCTGGGCCAGGGCTCTGCACCCTCACAACAAACAAGTTTCTCCTGCTACTCAGCTGCAAGCTGCTGGCTTGCAGTGTGTGCCCATTGTCCTGTTGTTGGATAAAGGGATAGCACTCAGAGTGTTAAGAATCCCAGGAGAAGTTTCCACATTGCAGAAGACTTTTCAGAGAGGTGCTGTGTGCCTAGAAAGTCTATTTGCAACCTCCTAGGGAGAGGACAGCAGCAATAACACAAAAAAACACACAAGTCCCAAATTGTTAACAAATTTAATGACTTGGAAACCTGCACTGTTCAGTACAATCGACTTAAGTTCCTTTAAAATAAACCCCCCCACATTTCAGCATGATAGTTCTGCTAATACACCTAGAGCTTTGAAAAGACTATTTACAAGAGTGTAACAAAAAAGAAAACACAAGGACATAAAAAGTGAAGCAGGGAATAGCTTACAATGAAACTGGCAGTAAGGTCCTATGGCTTCTGATTGCTGTACTGATCAACAGAAAAAAGGGATAAATAGAGGGATAAAAAGATGCTTTTTTTTCCTGATTGCAGTTTTGCACAAGCAAAATGATTGAGGAACCATCACCCAGAGATAAATCTAGCAAAGCAAGTATCTATGCTGGAGCTGTAAACAGGTTAAACACCATCTGTGTGGATAATAACAGCATCATTTAGCAATGGCCTTAAAAATCTGAGCTTAAAAAAAAATATCTGAGTGCAAATCACATTAAAAAGAAATAAACAACTAAAATTTCAGCTACTGAATTTATTTTACAGCTGCTTCTATTTTCTTGGTCTTGCACTGGATCTTGTCTTCCTCTCTGTCCCTCCAGCAGGCTGAGGAAGCCTCACATCCTCTTTAGCATGTTCTTCTTTCCTTGGGTTTCTTCTTCCTTTTGCTCCCTTTGCATCACTCTCTATTTGTACACAGACACACACAAAAAAAACCCCCAACCCATAATTAACTGTACATTTGTATCCTAAATCAAACATTTTACACCAAATTCAAGCTGCACTTATTGTTTTTCAAAAGCAAAGTCCCTGAGGAGTATATCCCAAAGATTCCATCTCTGAATTCAACAAACCAGTGTTACTTCTGCACAGCCAGGCTCCTTTTTAAGAGCAATCCCTGAGGACTTGCAGCTATTTCTGAAAGTAGGTTAACATTAATGAGAGCACCAAAAACCAATTAGCTACCATTTGAGCTCAAAATTCCTTCTACTGCTAAGGAAAGACTAGGAAAACAGATCCAACACTGAAGAAAAAGCCTGCAAAAATGAATCTAGAAGTGGTTTAGAGTCCAGCTAAAGCTTGTAGTGCAAAGATTAGACACCTGAGGAAGGATTTGGAGAGCACAGAGAAGTTTGGCTGCTCCAGGAGATGAGCATCAAACAGATAAACTGTCCCTGGGGAAAGATGATCTCCCTGGAAAAGAAACTAGCCAAGCAGGTAAGGATGTCAGGACTTCTACACTCCATAAGCATCTCTCTGAAAGCAGGATAACAAGCATGGGAGGCTATGAAGACTAAAGGAATGAACTCCAAGGTTTAAAACCTCCAGAAATGAGACAGAGGAATTAAGAGCAGCATCTCAAGGCAGTAAAATTCTGTCAACCTCTGCAGCTAATGCCTTATTTAAACCAACAGAGAGAGATTTGGACAAAGAGCTAGACTCCATAACCTGGGGGGGGTTTAGTAGTAAACCCCACACCTCTGGGAAGAGGATTGCAAGGTAAAGGTAGGCAGTGTAATGAATTTTAGTAGTAAACCCCACACCCCTGGGAAGAGGATTTGAAGGACTACCTTAAGTGTCATGAATTAGTTAATACTGTAATCAATTTACCTCTTGTGTCCAGTTCTGAGCTGCCCAGCTGCAGACAGACAGGATTTACCTAAGGAGCATTGCCACATGGCAAACCTACACTGCATCTAGAAATCACTCAGCTCTACCTAAAAAACAGAAATCAAATTCTTGCCTTACCTGGTTTGAACTTTTTGGGTGCTAAGTTCTCTGCTGGCAGCTGCAATTTCCTCCTGGGAGCAGTGGAAGTTGCCTGCTGTACAGGGTTTGTCTCTTTTCCAGGCTGATGATTGCTTTCAGAGGTCACACACACCTTTTGACTTTCCAAACTATTGCCATGTTCTGGCAAGTTGCTGCTTTTCCAGGAAGAAGTAGCTGCCTCTGCTGGGAATTCTACCTTTTGCCTTTTATTCCTCAATTGCCTTGGTTTTTCCTGAGATGAAGTATTTTCCAGTGAAGTAGCTTCCCCTTCTTGAAGAATCCTCTTCTGACCTCTACCTCTGGGCAAGGCAGGTTTTTCCCTGAGAAAAGTGGAACTACTTTCTTCAGATTTGGAGGAAATTGTCTTCTTTCTGCTGCCTCTGGCTGGATTTTCTTGTGCAGGTGGAGCTAGTTTCAAAAGCACACTCTGTTGCTCTTCAGGAGTTGCATTCTTGCCATCTTCAGGCAAACCTTGAAGGGAGGTGGAACTAAGAGCCAGGGAAGTGACTGTTTGCCTTGAGTTCTCTTCTGAAAACTCCATTTTTTCTTGGGAAGCAGACTTTTCCAAGATCAGCTGTTTTGCTTGCCTGCTGTTATTCTTTCTGCCCCTTTCTTTAGATAAGGCCTGTTTTCCCTCAATACAACTTGTGGTTTCTGACTGGAGGGCAATTCCTTTCCTTCTGCCTCTTCTCAGCTGATTTTCTTTTACAGATGACTCACAAGTTTCTAATGGAATATTTTGGTCTTCTTTGAGAGCTTCTTCTCCACCATTACCTGCTGGCAAAACAACTTTTCCTCTAAGAGAAATGTAATGAGTTGTCTGTGAGGTCAGAGCAGTTTCTTTCCTTCTGCCCCTTCCTAAAGGTTTCCCTTTAGCACAGGACACTGTTTCTAAAGGCATATTTTGTTCTTCATTAGTAGCCTCCTTTTTATGCTCAGTTTCTGAGAAGCCACATTTTCCCTGGAGAGGTGATGAACTTTTTGCCTCTGCTGCTAGATCCATCTTTTTCCTTCTGTCCCTGGCTGATGGATTTGCTTCTGCCTGCAAAGTTTTCTTTCCCAAAGCTGGATTTTGATCTTGTCTCCCAGTCAGCTTTTTAGCATCCCCTTCTAGCAAGCCACCTTGTCTTCTGGTAGAAAGAGCTCTAGATGTCTGTGATGCTGCAGCAACCTCTCTCCTTCTCCCTCTCCGGGCTGAGTTGTCCTCTGCTGAAGAGGGAGCAGCTTCCAAAGCAGAATCTTGCTCTTTCACAAAAGCCTCAGCTTTCCTATCATCTGCAATCAATGTTTGTTTTTCCAACAAGGCAGAACAAGCTATCTGTGGAATGGAATCACCTTGTTTTCTTCTGCTCCTCTTTACCTGGGGAGAAGGAGGATTTTCTGAAGTCTCCTGTTGACCATCTTTGTAAGTCATTCCTTTGTCATCTCCAGGTAAACTCCTTTTTCTTTCAACTGCTTTGGAATTGGCTTCTTCAAGTTGCAAGTTAACTCTTCTACCTCTGCCTCTTCTGTATGTTGTTTCCTTCTTTTGTGCTTGATTCTCTTGCAGGACCTCAGTTCCCTTTGGTTTCAGTCCTCCCTGGCCATTTCTTGTCCTCTTCTGACTGCTATGAGCAAGCCTCTCACTGTCTGAAGCAGATATTGAGGTGGCAGCTAGACTCTTCTCTTCTTCCACAGCTTGCTCTGTATTCTGGACACAAACAGAGCCTAAAAGGAGAGAAGATTCATCCATTTCTCTTTCTGACCTAAGTTTGGGAGTGATTAGTTCTCCAGTGTTTATATCTTTGGCAGTGTCGCCAGGCTTTGTCTCCAAAGAGTGTTTTTTGCCTCTCCTGTTCCTAGTCCTGTTTGTTTCCTGCACAGCACTTTTCTTTGCTTCCAAGTTCACAGCAGTAAATGGCATTTTGTTTGTCTCCCCAGAAGGTGACTCTGCCTTTAATCTTTGAGATGCCTCTGTTGGCTTTTCCTGAGCATTGTCTCCCTGAGACACTTGAATCTCATTTTGGATGCCTGATTGTGCTTCAGTGGAAGTTTCCTTGATTTTCTGAATGCTTTGTGTATTTTCAGGTACTTCAGTTGAGTTCTTTCTAGCACTTCTCAAAAACTGAACTCTTTTCTCTGTTCTCTTTATTTCAGGTTTATGGGCAGGTTCTCCTGCTGGGGCACTCTCAGTAGCTTTGTCAGAAGTCAGTTCTTTTGCCCTTGCTGATGGGTCTCTGCAAAGCCTCTTTGTTGGCCCAGGAATGTCCTCTGAGGAAGCTTGTTGAACTTGCTCATTTCTAACTCTTCTTCCTCTTCTAGGTGGAATCAATGGCTCTGTGTTCTCTGCTTTTTTCACTCTTCTAGACCTCTTTCCAGGTGACACAAGCATTTCCTCAGTGGCTTCTACACTCCCTTCAGTAGATCTCTTTGCAGGGTTTCTTAAATCTGGTGGCAGCTGACAAGATTCACGTGGAATGTTACTAGATACACTTTCTGTCTTCTTGCTTGGATCATCTTCAGTTTCCAACATGTCACTGATGCCATGCTCCTGCAAAGTTTGTTTCCCCTTTGCAGGTTCTTTTAGTAGCACTGAAGAATCTTTGCTACCAGACTCAAGACTCTCACTTGGATGTTTTAACTCCTTTAGTTCTTTCCTTCTACCTCTTCCTGCTCTTTGAGTAGCTCCACGTGGTGAAACAGTTCTGACTGTCTCCTGACCAAGGTGCTCTGAAACACTCTCTTGTACACAACAGTTTGCTCTCCTTCCTCTGCCTCCACTTTTAGTTGCTGAAGTTGAAGTCCTGATGTCTCCCATCTCCTCTTGGATGTTCTTTTGTTCCAGACTTTGCAATTCTTTTGGATTCAACTCCTTTTCACACTGCTTTGCTGAAGCAGCATCTCCTCTCTTCCGTGGCCTGCCCCTTGTTGGTCTTGGAGTAGATTGATCTCCACTGCTTGATTCCTTCTGTTGTGAATCTTCACCTTGGGAAACATTTCCTTTCTCTCCTAAAACAAGTGAAGGTTGTTTTTTTTTCCCCAATTCAAAGTTTTTACATAGAAAAGAGCACAAACAAAAAGTTATACATTAGCATACCTGATGCAAGGATCTGGGAGCTTTCCTAGCAGTCATCTTGCTCCAACAAATCATACTTAATATCCTTAATTTAAACATAAAGATTTCTAACCAATTCCTAGATTAAAAGGTCAAGCTTCTGACTGAGGATATTTAGGGTTTTTTGGTAGGTTGCATGGATAACATATATTCCCTTCTATATTCATTATTCCTCTCAAGTATTTGTACTTACCATGTTTATGACTGGAATCAGTAGAAGATGCAGGATCCATAACACCTCCTGATCTGACCTAAGGGAATAAACAATGATCAATAAACTCATGTCTGACAGGATGAGGGATAATGGAGCCAACCAACACCAATCTTTCTCAAATACCTCCAAATCAACTTAGTTTTATAACTGCAGAGATTTGATATCAGCACACAAAGATCTCTAACTTGAACATTTTCCATCTAAGCTAGTAGAATAGTTTTTAAATCAAAAGGTAATGAGCACTGCATAGAGATAAAAAAGTAGTATTAATTAAATCTGGGGTATTGAAGCCAAAACATTGGAGTGTTTTAGAGTGTTTTTTAGTGTTTTCTTATAGTTCTAGACTGATGAGCACTAAGCCTAGTGATCCTTGACATTTTACCTATGGATCTAGACTGGATATAAGGAACAATTTCTTTTCTGAAAGGCCTAGCCCACATTGCCCAGGGAAGTTGTGACCACACATTTACATGTTTTGCTAAATCTTAATACTTTTGGATAAGTAAAGAAAAAGTTAGAATTTAATCTACAGAGTATGAAGCAGCTGGACAAAATAAACAACCCAACCATGGACCTTGTTAAGAAGGTTAGGAACATGACCTATTTGAAGGGCTGTACCATACAAGATGTCATACTAGGAGGCCTAAATTAACTTCCAAGTCTAAACACATTCCTTCCAAAAGCTAAAGAAAGTTCTTTACCTTGCTTTCTTCTGGTGTAGCAAACATTTCTGTAACTCCACCATAGTCCACTTCAGAACTGGAAGATTTCTTCTGCCTGGGTTCTGCCAGAAGCCTTTGCAGTCCCACAAAATCATCCACTGGTTGATACTTCTCTCTTGGAGTCTTCACCAATCTGCTGATACCAAACATGTCTTCCATAGGCTCAACTTTTTCCTTGGGTGTCCTGAAAATCCGACTGATCCCAACCATGTCTTCTACTGCTTGATGTTTCACCTTTGGAGCCTTCTTGATTAAGTTAACACCTGCCACATCTTCTGCTGCTTCCCTTTCTTGTACTGGAGTCTTCAGCAATCTCTGAGAGGCAACTGCATCTGTAACAGCTTCTACCTCTTCCTGGGGAGTCTTCATGAGCTCTTTAATGCCAGATAGGACCTCAGCTGGCTCTGGCCTCTGCTTTGGGGTCCTTATGAGCTGCTTGATGCCAGACAAGGCCTCCACAGGCTCTGACCTCTGCTTTGGGGTCCTCATGAGCTGCTTGATGCCAGACAAGGCCTCCACAGGCTCTGTCTTCTGCTTTGGGGTCTTCATGAGCTGCTTGATGCCAGACAAGGCCTCTACAGGCTCTGTCTTCTGCTTTGGAGTCCTCCTTTTACTTGCTGATTTCACTTGAGGTGCTTGATTTCCTGCAAGTATTGGTGAGCTATCCACACTTTCTTCCAGCACAGCTCTCCTTCTTCTAGGAGTTCTTGTGGATATTCCATCAAACACAGATTTTAGAAGAGATTCCTCCTCTCTCAAAAAGTGAGAAATGCCAGGACTATCTTGTTTGTCTTCTGAAGCATCTGAATTATTTAAAGGTGACACCATCATCTCCCCTGAAATAAGTAGGAGGGAAATGTAATATTTTTAACTCAAAGAGGGAGATTTAGCTAGATAGAAGGAAGAAGGTGAGGGTGGTGAGAGCCTGGACCAGGTTGGCCAGAGAGGTGGGAGATGTCCAATCCCTGGAATCATTCCAGGTCAGGTTGTTTGGAGCTCTGAGCAACCTGCTCTAGTTGGAGATGTCCCTACTGACTGCAGAAGGGTTAGGACCTCTACAGATCCCTTCCAACCCAAAGCAGTCTATGATTTTAAACCTAAGATATTCAAGCCCATCCAAATTCCTGGTCCAGCAGGACTGAGACATAAACTAGGTTGGGTTTTTTTCAGTCCATATTCCCTGAATTATCAAACTAAAGCATTCATTACACAGGGTTGTCATGATAAGGGTTTGTTGCCCACTGCTTTAAGGAAAGCTCTAACTAACAGGCTAAATAACAGACAGCTTCAAGTTGATCTCCTTTAACTCCTGATAGAACAGTTCCTTTTCTGGATTGGCAAATGCTTCCTCTCCATACATCAGGTCTACCTAGGCTGACCCCACTCACTGTCACCACACCTAAACCTTCCCTTTCCTTCCCAAGCACAAACATACCAATTTCTTCAGGAGTGTGCAACTCAGAAAACTCCTCTGCACTCCACGTTGGTGTCAAATCAGGCTCCTGAGCAGTGGCCAAAGGGAAGGGTTTGCCACTCCTGTTTTCTGGAGTTTGAAACATTTCAGTCATTCCTGTCAATTAGATTCAGAGAAATCAGCATATGCTTTGCTAAAAGAACTGCACAGCTGGCAGAATGACTGACAGACCTTAACTTACCTGTGAAACTTTCATCCATCGTCATGCTTGGCTTCCAGAGAGGATTTTTGACCACTTTAGGGACTTGTCCAGCTTTTCTGACTGTGGTGGAATAAGCTCTACCTACTACTATTGTAGCAGGTGATTCTGCATGACCTGTACTAAAATGACCTTTGATTTTTCTTTCTGGAGTCTGTAGAGAGGAAAGAAAGAAGAGTGGGAAAGAAAAATTAGTAAACAGATCTCTCTGATATGAAATTACATTTTTTATACACTGATGAAGCTAAAAACACATATTTAACACCATATTAAAAAGCTCACAAGGTTGCAGCTGCTGTAGCAAAATATCTACAAGCTGTTTGTGGTTATGCCAAAAACAAACAAGTAAATATAAAGATGAAGAAAGAAAAAGCAATACCTTTAGTGGTTGCACTGTCTTCTTCAGTGTTCTTCCTTTTTGGACATTTTTCTTAACAGTTTTTGCCTGTGGTCTTGCAACACCTGATTTTACCACTTCTGCCCAAGATTTTGCCACTAGAAAGCAAAAGAGACATCATTTTAATTCTTGGCTGTAAAAAATGAGTATTTTGGTATGATTCTAATGGATTAGCTGCAGTCAGGCACAGGACAGTGGCTGGATCATCTGACAAGACCTAGACTAAAGTGCTCTGCAAATCATGTTCAATTGGAAGACTCAATTTCAGCTGAAGTTTAACAAGTATCCAAGTACCCAATGTGGCTATTCCCTCAACAAAACAAGAACAAAAACCCTTCATACATTGTCAAACTTGTTGTTAGATCATAGAACTCACTGCTGACCCAACAGCATGCTCACAGAAGATATGCCAATAAACAAACAGGCCTGCTTCAGTTTTGTTCCTGTATCTTAAAGCATTCAAATTAACATTCAGAATTAACTGCTGAAACAAACCTAGTAAATTAGCACTGGAGGCACCACTTCTTCTTTTGGCATTGATAAGTGCTACAGCTCCACTTCTCCTCTTCATGGGAGTGACCTTCAAAGAAAGCTGGCCACTTCTTGTCCCTTGCTCAGGTAGAGCTGTTATAAAGGTTTTATCATCTTGCTTAACTGGAGCAGACTGAGGTGTTTGCACTTGGGCATCACTTTTCTCCTTTGTCTTCATGTCCTCTGCAACAGATTCCATCTCCTCTGGGATGAGGAATGGTGCTGTGATGTGAGCAACAGAGAAACGTCCTCTCCTGGAAGCTGCTGAAGAACCTGAAGTACAATGAGGTGTTGCCTTCCCAGAGCCTGGGGAGGAGGCAGCTGGGGACTTTGGGGCTGCCAGAGTTTTTGGTGACCTTTTTTCTTTCTGCAAGTGTTCCTAATAGAAGAAAAAAAAAATCACAACAGAAACCCCCAAAGATAAAATGTTAGTGCACGTAGCTAAAGTACAAAAGCTCACCTCCATCTGACAATGTGAAATATCATCAGATCATTTGAGGAGGCTTGAAATGTTATTCTCTGAAAACAAACTTGTAACAGGCTTTAAATGTCAAAAATGGTCTCAAAAGACAGGGGTAAATTCAAGTGAATAAATGGACTGAATTTATTGTGCTGCTTTATTCAGAAGTACACCACATACTTTGGAACTACTTGAAATCAACAGCAAGGGCTTCCAAGCTATCTACTCAATCCATGTGGCACGAGCTGTCACACTCAGACAACAAACCACTGTTGTTCTCTGTTATTTATGACAAACTGGAGCTTCTAAACACAGCTAAGCACAAACACACAGAAATATACTCCTGCAGATGCAGGAGAATGAGCACTAGTGTGTGAAGTGACTGAAAGCAAAGCTCCTGCACAAAGACAGAAAGATATGAAGGGTAAGCTGAGCCTTTTCTACACTGAAGGTTAAAAAGTAGTGACTAAAATCTGACTTCAAATACTATTTGAATTTGTAGCTTATATTTTCACTTCCCTGTGTGCATCTAACAAGGGTTAGTTACCATTTTTTATTAGTTTTTCTGTTGCCATTATTCCTCTTAGCAACTTACAGAATCCTAGACTGGTTTGGGTTGGAAGGGAGCTCTGGAGCTCATCTAGTCCAACCCCGCTGCAGTGGGCAGGGACATCCCCAACTAGAGCAGCTTGCCCAGAGCCCTGGCAAGCCTCACCTGCAATGCCTCCAGGGATGGCAACTCAACCACCTCCCTGGGCAACCTGGGCCAGTGTTCCACCACCCTTGTGGGGAGCAACTTCTTTCTAATGTCCAGTTTAAATCTACTCCTCTCCAATTTAAAACCACTGCCCCTTGTCCTTTCACTCCAGGCCTCTGCAAACAGGCCCTCTCCAGCCTAACTTGATTAGTCTTAATTGTTTACGTGGACTACAAAGTGCTCCAGTACCTGAGTCTTCTTCAGAACAGCACGTGGTGAGTTGTCCAGCAGCAAGCTCAGCCTGGCAGGAGTTGCACCTCTTCTCAGGGGGGAGTTGGGAGGCAAACGTTTATCAAAAAGCTCTGGGCTTAGGTGACCCCCAAAAGAGACTCTTTTCCTTTTTCCTAAAGGCTGAAGTACCAAATCCTCACTCTTCCTCTTCTGAGAAATCCTTTTCCTCTTGCCTGTAAATAACAATTGAAAAGATTTCTGTTAAACTAAGAATCCAGGTCAACACTTCAAGCAGCACAGAAAATAGTCTTTACTTGTCCACTTCAAAGCTGCAGATAGAGCAGAGGTAACTTCACAGAACCATGCACAATCCCAGCATGGTGGGAGATAGAAGGGACCTCTGGAGATCATCTAGTCCAACCCCCCTGCTCCAGCAGCATCACCCCCAGAGCTTGCCCAGCATCACCTCCAGGGGCCTTGGCAATCTCTGCACACCAGAAGACTCCCCAAGCTCTCTGGGCAGCCTGGGCCAGGGCTCTGCACCCTCACAACAAACAACTTTCTCCTGCTGCTCAGCTGCAAGCTGCTGGCTTGCAGTGTGTGCCCATTGGCCCTTGGGCTGGCCCTGGGCACCCCTGAGCAGAGTGTGGCCCCAGCCTCTTGCCCCTTGCACCCTTCAGCTCTTGCTCAGCATGGAGCAGCTCCGCTCTGGCTCTGCTCTGCTCCAGCCTCAGCCGCCCCAGGGCTCTCAGCCTTTCCTCCTGCCAGGGATGCTCCAGTGCCCTCAGCATCTCCCTAGCCTCTGCTGCACTCTCTGCAGCAGTTCCTTGTCTCTCTGGAACTAGGGAGCCCAGAACTGAACACAATAGTCCAGATGTGGCCTCAGTAGGGCATGGTAGAAGGGAGGAGAATCTCCCTTGACCTGCTGCTCACACTTCTTAATGTACCCCAGGAGACCATTGGCCTTCCTGGCCATGAGGGAACATTGCTGACTCTTGGTGAACTTGTTGTCCACCAGCACTCCCAGGTCCTGTGAAACTGCTTTCCAGCAGCTCAACACCAAACCTACAGTGGTACATGAAGTTTTTCTCCCCGGGTGTAGGACACTATCCTTGCCCTTGTTGAATCTCATCAGGTTCCTCTCCCCCAACTCTCAGCCTGTCCAGCTCTCCCTGAATGGCAGCACAGCCTGATGGGGCTCAGCCACTCCTCCAGTTTGGTATCATCAGCAAACTGGCTGAGGGCACACTCCATCCCTTCATCCAGGTCACTGATGAAGATGTTGAACAGGACTGGTCCCAGTACTGACCTCTGGGGAACACCACTAGCTACAGGCCTCCAACTAGCCTCTGTGCTGCTGATCCCAACGCTCTGAGCTCTGTCTTTCAGCAAGTTCTCAATGCACCCAACACTTTCCTTCATTAGAAACACATAAAAACAACACTGTGAATTCCTCAAATACAAAAGCAACAAGGCAGGGAGTTAAACATCCTTACCTGATTCTTCTCCAGCCAACAGGCCAGAAATATCCATTGCTGAGACAGCCTCACTGTCTTTTGGTGTAGTGGCACTTGCAGAAGATCTTCTCTTTGATGACAATCTACGAGGTCTTTTAATGCTGGCACCTTCCAGGTCTTCTTTGTTGTCACTATCTTTTCCAACTGTGTTCTTATCTTGAACAGCATTTGTCTCCAATGCTTTTTCAGTCAGCAGTCCAGAGGACCTTGGCCTACCTCTTTTTCTTCCAGAGCTAGAATTCTGACCAGCAGGAGATGTCAGTTCTGAAGCCAGTGTCTCTGAATGGACACTTTTGTTGGAGAGTTCTTTGCTTTGCCTGCTACTTCTTCTGGGGTTCTTGGCATTAGAAAGAGAGGCAGGAGTTTCAGCAAGTTCCTCTATTGAGTTAAAGTTTGCCTGCTCACAGATTTCTCTCAGCACTTTCTCTTTTGCAGGTTTTGCTGGTGTATGTTGTTTGTGGTTATCATTTCTGCAACCTGAACCTTCCTTTTGAGTCTCAGCCAACACTTCAGAGAGAGATCTACGTTTCAGTGGCACACGATGATGACTTCTGGGAGTATCAGCATTCAGCAGGCTCATTTCACTCCTTGCTTTGGCAGGTGATGGAAAAGGAGACTGAGAACTCTTCCTTCTGCTTGTTGGGGTAGAGAGAACATTTATTTCAGCAACAGTTGTAGTGCCAGTGGTTTGTGCTGCTTGCTCTCCTGCTGTGGCAGAGCTGTATCTTTTCATCCTGTCTCCACAACCCAAGCGTTCTATAGAGCACTGCTGCAGGGAAAAGGCTGCTGCATTCCCACCACTCCTCTTACTGGGGGTGCTTGGAACCTCAGCAGCTTTAGCTTTTCCTGCTGTACTTAATTCCTTCTGATCCTGCAAGTGACTTCTGTTATCACTATCTCCTGATACCTCATTTGAAACAGAAGTTGGAAGACTTCTGGTGAAACTCTTCTTGGTAGCACTTCCCACAGCTGAGACCTGCTTCAATTCTGAAGCAATTCCTTCTTGCTTCATTGTGATTTTACATTCCTCAATATTTCCACTTCTTTCTTTTTCTTTAGGCAGGCTTCCCAGATCACAAACAGAACTTGATGAAACTGGAGCACTTGATTGCAGCAGAACACCCTTAGCATCCTCTTTGGCAGCTTGTTGAGATGCATTTCCCCCTTGCAGAGGCTTTTTCACTTTCATCTCATGTTTCAGCTTTTCATAGAGTTGACTGAAGGGAGACAATTCATTTTGCTTTTTAAGAGATTGATGTATTCTGTATGAAGCTTTGGGTGTTTGGAGTTGGAGAGGGAGAGCTTTGCAAATCTTCTCCTCTGTACTTTGTTTATTTTCATTGCCTCTTTTTTCTTCACACTCAGCATTATCTACAAAGTAAAGGAGGAAAACAAAAAGTAAAACGGATGCAGAGTGGCTTAAAAATTGCAGAACTATAAATATGAGTTCTATAAAACCAGATAAAAATTCCTTCCTTTCCTCTCCCAAAGTAGTGAGCCAGGGTCCAGGACACAGGACTAGAAATAAAGCTGTCTTAACAATGACAACTTCTCTCATCACAGAAGCTTTAGTATCTAAATATTTAACATCAGTTTTAACTTGTAATCTGGATTTTATTCCATATTCAGGTAATGCACTTAGTATTTATTATAATCATGGAATCATAAAGGTTGGAAAAGACCTCACTGAGTCCAATCATTAACCTAACCTAACACTGCCAAGTCACCACTAAACCATGTCCTTCACCACCATATCTATGTGTTGCTGAACCCTCCAGGGATGGTGACTCCACCACTGCCCTGGGCAGCCAGGTCTTGACAACCCTTTCAGGGAAGAAATTGTTCCTAATATCCAACCTAAACCTCCCGTGCCATAACTTAAGGATGTTGTCACTTGTTCCTTGGGAGAATAGATCAACCCCCATCTCACTCCAACCTCCTCTCAGGGAGTTGTAGAGAGTGAGAAGGTCTCCCCTGAGCCTCCTCTTCTCCAGCCTAACCAACCCCAGTTCCTCCGCTGCTCCTCACCACACTTGTGCTCTAAAACTTCACTACCCTTCTTTGGACACACTTTTGGGTTTTTTTTCCCCAGCCAATTTCAGAGCTACCACAAGACAAATCCATGAGCACAGAACCTAGCTCATAGCTGGTCAACTCCTAGCCTGTTCTGGTCCATGAGGTTATTCCTCCCAGGTGGAGGACTCTACACTTGTCTTTGTTGAACTTCATGAGGTTCTTTTCCTCCAGCTCTAGCTGAATAGCAGCACAGCCTGATGGGGATCAGCCACTGCTCCCAGCTCTGTAGCACTGGCAAACTGAATTGCATTTGCAAAGCTGACGTGCAGAAGCAATGAAACCACTTCAGGAGCTAGCACAGGTAAATCACAACATCTAAGCATGATGAGGCAGGACACTGACACAGCAAGGTGTCTTATACTCAGGCTGAAAAGTCTTACACCACATTTCCTTTGCTCTTTTCAACCTTGTTTTCTCTCTTCCACTAAAAATAAAGACAGTTAAGGAGGAAGCAGAAAATCCTCCCATAAAACAGATACTGACCTGGAAGATTTTTAGATCCTGAAGTTTGTTTGTGTAATAATTCCACTTCTGCCACCTGCTGAACATGAAGAACCTGTAAATTTGTACAATATTACAGCAGAGCAACAAATATTTTAGTTTAGCCTTTAAAAACAATATCTTTCAATAGTCGGAGTGCTCACAAACTCAACCTCTCCCCTTTAAGGGAGAAAAGTTTGCTAAGAAACTAACACAAATAAATTATTCAAAGCTAGGCTTAGTTTGATATTTATCAACTCCAACAACAGATTAGTGTTCTTGCACACAGAAAAACAAAAAACACTTACTCTCTAGGGCAAACTTCCCCATTTAAAGTCCTAGGATATCCAAAGCCAACACTCTGCATTTCCTGCATCCTATCCTATCTATGACAAAACTAAGGATTAATTTTTCATAGCTTACCTGTGCTAGTACCATCATAGATTATTAAGTATCTATTACCAGAAACTGACAAGTTGAAAATGAATAAATTATTGATTTTGTGAGAAAAAGAAGGAAATAGAATACCATATCACCTCTAATAGCATTATATCTGGACTAGATCAGCCCATGACCACAGAATTACCTGCAGTGTTTCATCCTTTGGAGATCTAGAAGGTCTCTTTCTTGGAGTTGACTGAGGAGGATATTCAAACCTGGAATATAGAAAAGGAAAAGCAATCATTTTCTGTCAATCATTAAATTCCCATTATTAAGCTAACCCACCTAGCAATAGTTGTTCATTCCAACACTACACAAATATTACTTCTACAGGCTTTAACTACATCAAAATGCTTCTAAATTCTCCCCTAAAAATGACTACCCTTGAAAGAGAATCAAAATGATCTCTCTAGACAATTTTATCTTTATTGGCTTAGCTTAATGTAATATAGAAGTGATTAAAACCAAAATCTTTAAGCAATTCTGGCTTCTGAAGAAAGTCTGTAAGACTTTGTAAAGAAATATGACAGAAACTAGATTAACTCTCATTTCTGAAGATGGTAAAAGGACATATTTAAAGTGCCCATTTATCAACAGCCAGCTTCAAACCAACAGCATCCTGGGCTGTATCTAGAGAAGTGGCTAGGGCAGGGATTGTCCTCCTGGACTGGGCACTGGAGAGGTCACAACTCCAATCCTGGGCTCAAGTTTGGGCTCCTCACTCCAAGGACATGGAGGTGCTGGAGTGTGTCCAGAGAAGGGCAAGGAAGCTGGGGAAGGGTCTAGAGCACAAGTGTTGAGAGGAGCAGCTGAGGGAGATGGGGTTGGTTAGTCTGGAGAACAGGAGGCTCAGGGGAGACCTTCTCACTCTCTGCAACTCCCTGAAAGGAAGCTGCAGTGAGGTGAGGGTTGGTCTCTTCTCCCAGGGAACAAGTGCTAGGACAAGAGGAAATGGCCTCAAGTTGCAACAGGAAAGGTTCAGGTTGAATATTAGGAAGAATGTCTTCCCAGAAGGGTTGTGAAGCCATGGCAGATACTGCCTAGGGCAGTAATGGAGTTACCACCCCTGGAAGTGTCCAACAAACATGCCAATATGGCACTTAGGAACAAGGTTTAGCGGTGAGCTGGCAGTGTTAGGTTAACAGTTGGACTCCACAATCTTAGAGGTCTCTTCCAACCTTTATGCTTCCATGATTCATCCAGCACTGAGCCCATAGAACTCTCTGCCTGCAGAACAGCTTCTAGGATGGAGGTGTTAACAGTCTGTCACTAGCACTTACCTGAAAGAACGATCGATAATAGTTAACAGATCTCCGTGTTTCAGAGTTACAGGCTGCTGGAAATAAGCCCCATTCAGCTTGGTGGGGTTCACTGTACTTAAATTAGTCAGAATTGCCTACAAATAAAACAAAACATTTCAGTAACCTGAGAAGATGCAACATGTAAGGCATTAAAATAGCTCTCTCTTACCTCCTTGTTTTCATTGACTTCAATTATGCAATGCTCTTTGGAGACCTGAGGCAGCTGGATACGAATATCACATTCTGTTCTCCTGCAGGTGGAAAGACAAACTGAGTTCTAAGACACACAGAAGACAGCAAAATGTGACTGCTACAGAATTAGGTGATTCCCCACCTTATCAGGTGGAACCTGCTGGCTTCCAGTGTGTGCCCATTGCCCCTTGGGCTGGCCCTGGGCACCCCTGAGCAGAGCGTGGCCCCAGCCTCTTGCCCCCTGCACCCTTCAGCTCTTGCTCAGCATGGAGCAGCTCCCCTCTGGCTCTGCTCTGCTCCAGCCTCGCCAGCCCCAGTCAGCAGGGACATCTCCAACTAGATCAGGCTGCTCACTATTTAAGATGTTAGTTATTTAAGATATCTATCAGTCAGTAAAGTGCTGAACAGATCGAGCATAAGAGAGCACAAATATTTTATTTGAAGCCTATTTATAGTAAGATTACCTATTCAAGTCTTCATATCTACTGTTCAAGTATATTAATTGTACCTTTTAATGCAAAAGAGCTGAATCCAGCTCAAACTATCCCGTTATCACCTAACTGTGGAAGTCAAAGTGAGTCTCAAGGATGGAGAAAGGGGTATAAGGTCTTCTTATTTTAGTATTCATTCTCCATATTAGCTTATGTATTGCAATACTAAACTTTTGGAGAACCAAATAACAATGGAGAAGAGCACTGATGTGAAGAACCTGGCTGAAAACTAGCTTTGTACCTCACTCCTCTTCACCAGTCAAGAAGACCATCAACTGGGTATTACTTGTAATCCCTTCCCCAGATTTCTTTTGGTCAGAAACTTTAAAACAATAAAGTAGTTCTGGCAAAGAAAGGACAAAAAGCTGTAACAAAATGTAAGTTCAGCTCAGTAGTCTTATAACTAACCTTAGCCCAGAATCACCTTCCTATCTCTGAACATCATTAGAAATAAATACTGGTTTTTGCAAATAGGTATTAAAAGATATAACCTTCAAGAAATCGCTAATGTGATTTTAATGTATGAAAGTACTCAATTATTTCTCACCTTCCAAATGAACAAGAACTTGCAGTGAGTGGAAAAGTAATTCCATCAGTCCCATTCCTTCTAATGACAACAATATTCCCAAAGAGTGGCATCTTCAAATGCAGGGAACCTTACCTACAGAAGAAGGTCACAAATACTCATCTAAATAAAGCTTTACATAGTTATGAAAGTAAACCTCATAGACTGGTTTGGGGTGGAAGAAATATCTAAAGGTCATCTAGTCCAACTCCCCTGCAGTCAGCAGGGACATCTCCAACTAGATCAGGCTGCTCACAGCTCCAAACAACCTGACCTGAAATGGTTCCAGGGATGGGATATCTCCCACCTCTCTGGGCAACCTGGGCCAGTGTCTCACCAGCCTCAGTATAAAAAAGTCTATTTCTCCTATCTAGTCCAAATCTCTCCTCTTTTAGTTTGTAACCACCACCTCTTATCCAGTCACAACAGAACCTGCTTAAACAGCTTAAAACTATTTTAATGTCTAGTTACTCCTTATCTAAACCTAAATATGACATATTCTGTTATCTACATAAAATAAACATTCATTCACTACAGCTCTATGCTCCTGAACACGGAGGAAACAGTGGCATGCCCACAAAAACACACTGGCAGGAAGACAGCTGAAGAGAAGGACTGAAAGTTACCAAGCTCTACTGATGGGAGACCTGTGTGGACATGCGGAGCAAACAGGAGGAACTGCCAACAACTTGCAAAACAAATACCAAACCCACAGCATCTGCACAACCAGATATGTTATTCCTTTCACATATAAATATTACTGAATCTCAATGTGATGGGGGCTGAAAGGGACCTGGGGAGACCATCCAGTCCAAGCCCCCCTGCTGAAACAGGATCACCTCCAGGTGAGTTTCGAATCTCTCCACACCAGGAGACTCCCCAAGCTCTCGGGGCAGCCTGGGCCAGGGCTCTGCACCCTCACAACAAACAACTTTCTCCTGCTGCTCAGCTGCAAGCTGCTGGCTTCCAGTGTGTGCCCATTGCCCCTTGGGCTGGCCCTGGGCACCCCTGAGCAGAGTGTGGCCCCAGCCTCTTGCCCCCTGCACCCTTCAGCTCTTGCTCAGCATGGAGCAGCTCCCCTCTGGCTCTGCTCTGCTCCAGCCTCAGCAGCCCCAGGGCTCTCAGTCTTTCCTCCTGCCACACATGCTCCAGTGCCCTGGCGGCCTCCCTAGTCCTATATATGAGCATGCCATGAAATACAAGCAAGTCTCAACAAAGTATATACACCATCGAATAGTAACCATTTGAAAGCAGCAAGCTAAAATGAAGATATTTAATGCAGTTCAGAGCAATCCTTCTGAGCCTTTTTCACAGAGTTTCATATGAAAAAACAGTTGTTGGAAAAGAAAAACACAAACACACACTAGGACACATTTGACAGTCCCGTCACGAGAAGCCTTTACCTGTACGCTACAGACAACAGCAATCTTCAGTTTTCCGACCGCAAAACGCCCTGTAACGCTTTCCACCAACTCCTACACAGGAAAAAACACCACATAAGCTGCAGAAATTGAAGTTTACGCTACAATTACCGAGTCTATACAGCCGCATCTGCGCGCCGGGCACCCAAAGCTGGGGCTGAACCGTCCCTGCCCCTGCTGCAAGCACAGGGAGCAGAGAGCCGCAGAGAGGAGAGAGCGGGACCCCAGCACCGAGGGAACCAACTCGGCCCATCTCCCTCCCCACAGCGCGCGAAGCCGCAAAGCCGCGTCCCCGCTCTTCGATCCGCCCCCACACCGCAAGAACGACCCTTCCTTCTCACGCAGCCGTGGTCTCCCACAGCTCCGAGCGTAGCAGCGGAGACCTCACGGGCTCTTACCTGCGGTTCCCCCCTCGCTGAGGGGCCGCGGTGGCGGTGGCGGCGGCGGCAGCTGCGCGGCCCAAGCCACCCAAACCCCGCGGCACCGACTGAGGCTTCCCGCGCGGGGCCTGGCCCTCACACAGCCACTACCAGCGCGTGTATCCCTGCGCCGCGTCCAAACACAGCACGGACGGCGTGAACACGGCGTCAGAACGTCCCGCAGCCCTCACCTGCTGGCAGCCGCCATGACTGAAGGGACACGCACAGAGCCCGACTGGATGCGACAGGAAGATTTGGGCAGCCGCACTCTTTTCGCCTTGAGCGATACAGACTTGGCGGAAGGATAAAAGTCACGCAGTGCGCTTGGAAGGGTATTATTCGAAAAGACGCGCGTCAGCCCGCGATTGGCGGAATGGAGATCACGTGGGGTGAGGTGCACCCAATGGGAAGGGCGGAGGCGGTTTGATTTGAAATGGCAGCGCAGGGTGGGGGCAGTGCGGCGGCGCTGTTCCTCCCCACACAACTCGGGCTCCTCCCGCCAGCGCTCCGGGTTCGAGCCCTGCTTCCTCCCTGTTCCCTGTTAGTAGCTTGTATGTGGCCAAGCTCCACCCGCCATGCGCCCTAGGGTTTTTCAGCGCCTCTGTGAGGGAGGTTCTCCTCCTCTTTTGCTCTGCCTACATCTGGAGGATTATGTCCAGTTCTGGGCTCCCCAGTGCAAGACAAGGAACTGCTGCAGAGAGTCCTGCAGAGGTAGGGAGATGCTGAGGGCACTGGAGCATGTGTGGCAGGAGGAAAGGCTGAGAGCCCTGGAAATGCTGAGGCTGGAGCAGAGCGGAGCCAGAGGGGAGCTGCTCCATGCTGAGCAAGAGCTGAAGGGTGCAGGGGGCAAGAGGCTGGGGCCACACTCTGCTCAGGGGTGCCCAGGCCCAGGCCAAGGGCCAATGGGCACACACGGCAAGCCAGCAGCTTGCAGCTGAGCTGCAGGAGAAAACTTGTTTGGGCAGAGGGTGCCAGAGCCAAATTAACCTCTGGTGCTGGAGAAGTGAATATAAAATAAATTGCGTATAAGCAGAAAAGGAAAATACTTCCAGAAATTTGGGAGAAAAAAAAAAAAGGAGAGCAATTTTCTCCTAAAGATTCTATGTAAAATAGACTTTGCCTAACAGATAAGTTGGAATTCCTGCTATTTTCCCCTAGAGTGAGAAGGGCCACCAAACATAAACGAGTAACTATCACTTAAACCTGGTTTTTCCCTGTTAGGATGACCCCAGGAAAAACCATCCTGAAGGAGCAGTGTGGCTTCCAACTTGCAGAGTGGTTTTGCTAGGCACCGTGTTATCAAAGACATATTATACCCTATTATTCCAGTTACCAGTCTCCTTCCAAAATAAACCTTATTTTTACCAAAAACAATTCAGAGCAAAGACAGACTCACTCAATTCCTTTCTTCCTACTCCCAAAATCACACTTTCACAGCTTCCCTTCAAGAGGGTTGGGGAAACTCCCAAGGGAAAACAATGCCCAATTGTTTATTTTTACGATAAATATATATTACTGAGATCTGGCACCTGGTGACCTTAATTCCAAGTTGTTCTATGGGTGGAGGAAAGAAATGCAAGGCCAGAAAGGTCTTTTATAAGAGAATTTACTCTTTTGTGCTTCAGGGGATGAAATCCTACTATTCAAACCTTTCACGCAGCAGAACTCCTTTTGATATTGTTACTATTTTAATCTAATTATCTACTTTGCCTCAGACACTATTTTACCTGATATAATGACTTACTTAGATGTGAGAGTTGGATGTAAGCAGCTTTTTAAATGTTGTTTCCCCCTCCTTTGAATGAAATTACTGTTTTCTAAGCTTTCACTGGGTTTTAATTTAGTTCAGCATATTAAGTCATGACCTTATTATTATTATCCCTTCAGCTTTATGCTGCTGGACAATCTTGTATTTAGATGTAAATCAGAATTTTAACACTGATTTTCAAGTCATTTCCTTCCTGGGTGTTTTACAAGTGCAGTTAGACCTGAACAATGTAAAAGTAAGTGGGCAGAGGACACCAAATTGGGTGGAAGTGATCTGAACATGCATCTGGCTCCAAGCTCCTTTCAGGGAGTTGGAGAGAGTGAGAAGGTCTCCCCTGAGCCTCCTCTTCTCCAACCCCAGTGCCCTCAGCTGCTCCTCACCACACTTGTGCAGGAATGAGATGAGAAGATTTCGAGAGAGAGCAATACAGTTTTGAGAAGAAAAAGGAAGCTTTGTTCTTGCATCAGAATGTATTAGATCTTGCAATTTGCATGTACAAAGAATTCAGCATCATTCACTGCCATTAAAACCACCAATTATCAGTGTAATAAAAGAACCAGAACAGCTGAACCTATCTCATCCATACAGGCATTAGAAAGAGCTGACAAACTCCATACAGCTTGGTTCCACTGAAAAGTTTCCAGGAGTTGACATTACAAATGGTACTGAGGAAAGGAAAAGATCTCCAAAGGCTGAACAGAGGGGGCTCAGGCTCATTTTAAAAGTTTAAAAACCTGATAGGTAAAAATCCCCTAAAATCCCACTGCTAATTACAGCCTGCATTCAGCAGTAAGGCCCAGTTCAGCAAAGCACTTCAGAGGTTGCTTCAGGCCACAGAAGCTATGGAACTGCAATGCTCTGCTAGGGGATAGAGATGTGATAAAGCCAATGCTTAAATGCTGAGCTGAACTGGAACCTAACCTAACAGAGGGAAACTGACAGGTCACACAGTGACCAAAAACCACAGACAGATCAGAATGTACAACTTCCAATCAACTTATTTGGCATTTCCAAGTCAATTCCATGCAACAGAGGAAAGCTGAAAAGTAAACTCCTCTAGACCTGTCTCAAGCTCCAGCTCCCCAGGGATGAGACTGCTGCAGTGAGTAGCCCATGGACTAAACAGAAGGGCTGGGAAGCAAACTCTTCAAATTACATAGAGAAAATGCCAGTATCTAGCTAGATTTGTGACTTCTGAAATAATATTATAGATATTTGGTTTTTCCTAGATACCTTAATACAGTTAGCAACTTAGTGAGGACCCACTGGGAACATCAAATTGGATGTCTCAGCTTCCTGCTACTTGCTGTTAACTCCTGAGAGCTGTTAGGTCTCCACTAATATTGTGCTGAGGAAGTTTTCTTCGCCAGGCAACTCTTGATCCAAGCTTTTATTTAAGGGATCCAACAGCCAAATTGTTTTTGCAGTGTAGGCTCCAGATCCTGACACTGGGATCTGATGGGATCCATCAAACATGCTTTGTGTCTTGGCATCATTTCACCTCTCTGAGTCTCAAGCTCATACTCAAACCCTCCCTGTATTGCTTCCCCTAGCAGATTGCTTGGATGACTTCTGAAGGATCTGGATGTTAACTTACTCAGTGTTTGTATTCCTCAAGACCTTCTAGTAGCAACTCACCCCAAAGGCTCTGCCTTTACACAACCCTTCTGAAATACAAAGCAACACAGAAGAACATGGATAGGAAGAGAAGAAGCAGGACAGGATGCTGAGAACTTCTTCAAGAGGATGGAGTGAAAGGAAAGGCAGGAAAAGCTTCCTGTTCTCCTTGTGCTGTCACAGAAGGAGAATGCTGTTTGGTACCAGGAGTAAATAATGCCCAGGGGATAAAATAATGCAAGAAAGAGTGAAATGCTCAGTGTTAAGTTGGTTGTTTTCAAGAAAGCTTTTCTGTTGGCATTGAAAGATAAAAGCCCGACCCACAGAACTGTTGCATATTAGTTAATCAAAGTACAGATTGGCAGCCTTTGTGCTTATTAATTCATCAAGGCATTTTAAAGAGTGGAAGAAGATATACTTCTTAATTCTTCAACATTCAGCTGTCCTATGACTTCTGGTTTCTCTAACCACCCCCCAAGCACATCCTGTTCAGGGCTACAATCAAGAGTTTTCAATTTTATTTCACCAATTATAGTATCAGCAGTCATGTCATTAAAAATATATATCTATATACAGGATCATAGACCTCTTTTAGAGAAAGGAATTGGTCCTTTCTTGATCACATAGATGGGAGGGGAAGAAGGCAGAGGAGCTTTTTAGAATCATTAAGGTTGGAAGAGACCTCTACGCTCACTAAGTCCAGCCATTAAACCATTGTGCCTCAGCAGCACATCTCCCGGGCTTTGCAACCTCTCCAGGGATGGTGACTCCAGCACTGCCCTGGGCAGCCTAGGCCAGGCCTGGACAACCCTTTCCAGGAAGAAATTGTTCCTCATGTCCAACCTGAAACTTCCCTGTTGCAACTTAAGGCTGTTTCCTCGGAGAAGAAACCAACCCCCACCTCAGTCCAACCTCCTGTCAGGGAGTTGCAGAGAGTGAGAAGGTCTCCCCTGAGCATCCTTTTCTTCTCCAAGCTAACCAACCCCAATTCCTCAGCTCCTCCTCTCAACACTTGTGCTCTAGACCCTTCCCCAGCTTCCTTGCCCTTCTCTGGACACACTCCAGCACCTCCATACCCTTCTGGGAGTGAGAAGCCCAAACCTGACCCCAGGACTGGAGGTGTAAATGCTTCATGTTACACTGTTAGCAAAATGCTTTCTGATGTTGTTGCTGACTCTGCTGAGTCCAATCAAAGAAGAGCTCATCTCTCCTGCCTCTTCTCCAAGAACCGGGAAATTATCCATGGGCAGAAGCTTTAAATCCTCTTCAAGTAGCCAAGTTGAAGTGCTGCAAAATATACTCTTCTGATATGCAACACAGTCTCCAAATAGTGGTAAACTCACCTTATTGTCTTCTCTACATGGATTTAGGCTGGGAGAGGAGTTAGGAAAGAAGAAAATAAATGGGACTTGGAAAGCTCTATTAAATCAAACATTCACCTCTGTATTTACACTGATTACATCTTAGTGACAGTCAGGCTCAAAACAGAGCTGCCATCAACCTGGAAGGGCTTAAAACTGACTTGAAAAGTGGATTTAGGGCCATGTTCTGATACCTTCAGGTATTAATTCACTCCAACAGCCTTCTTTGCCTTCAGTGAGACTGAGAAATAAATTAAGGTTATCAAAACATGTCCCCAGCTGAACATCTCTTCTCAGAGTGAAGAAAGGCTTATGGCCAAAGCAGGTTTGCTTTAAACACATGTAGCACAAGTCACTTTTGTTTTGTGTGTGTGTCAAGTGTAAATCATCTGTGTAAAGTTCAATAAATAAGTGGAACAAAATCCAAAGGAAATAGACCTTCCAGAATTAATTTACTGTTATTTAGAATAAAGATTTCACTATTCTGTATATGAACATTATACTTTGCTTTAGAAGATATTTCTGTTTAAGAAAGAACTTTATATACAGCAAAATGCAGCTTATTTTTTTTTTTTAGAGCAAAACACAAGGGTCCTATTTACAGGAGAGTCCACAATCAAGGATGGAATAAATTAACAGAATATACAACTCTTTTGTACAGACAACTTCAAAAATAAGGCAGGACTTCTCATTTGAAGTTAGCATAATCTGAGAAGATGTCGATGAAATCTTGTACCACTCTGTAGCAGAATTCATACTGCTCCTGGAAAACAAAACAAAGGAATCAACAAGTGCTGTGCTTACATCCTCCTGGAGGAAAAGCAGCAG
Source organism: Bucco capensis (assembly GCA_013396975.1). Lineage (NCBI taxonomy): Eukaryota > Metazoa > Chordata > Aves > Piciformes > Bucconidae > Bucco > Bucco capensis. The sequence goes on from VWZO01001901.1 coordinate 69,815, forward strand.
TGCTCTGCTCTGCTTTGGATTGATGGCTTGCTCTTGGAATACAACTTGGCAGAGGGAGTTTGAGTCTTCCTCCTGAGTTCAAATGAGTTGTTGCAGCTTTCCAGGAATAGTTCCGACACTGACTGAATTCTTACAGCTTCTCCTCTCACTTAGATTCCTGTGCCTGGCTCATGCCTAAGCAGGGAACTTCACCAGGGAGCTGAGCTCTGGAACTTAGGGCTCAAGAAGCTTTAAATCACAGAAGGGAAGTGACTATCAAATAGATTTGATACATATATATAAAAAATCTCTCTCTCTATATATACATATATAAAATAACTCTCTGTATATATATATACTCTCTCTCTCTCTATATATATATATAATCTCTCTCTATATATATAATACATATATATTTCAATATATATCAATATATATAATATATATCAATATATTTCAATATATATCAATATATATAATATATATCAATATATATAATATATATCAATATATATAAATACATACATCTATAAGATATGTAATATGCATTATCTATTCATATATAATTATTTATATATAACATAGTATAGTAAATATAATTTTATATATTAAATATATCATATAATGATTTAATATTATATATAAATAATTATTATTATTACATATATTTATAGATATTTACAGATTTGATGTATTTTCCTATCTTTTCCATAAAGAAAAGTCCCAAAACCATTTTAATGTTTATGTACAATATTATATATACTATTATATATATAATATAGATTATATACACATGCATATACTTTATAGTTATTTACAGATTTGATCTATTTTGATATCTTTTCCATAAAGAAAAGTCTCAAAGCCATTTTAATGTTTATTTATAATATTATCTATTTTATGTATTTTTTGTATACACTTTATAGATATTTACAGATTTGATGTATTTTCCTATCTTTTCCATAAATAAAAGTCTCAAACCCATTTTAACGTGTTTATAATATTATCTATTTTATAGATACATGCATATATTTTATAGATATTTACAGATTTGACCTATTTGGTATCTTTTCTATAAAGAAAAGTCTCAAAGCCAGTTTAATGTTTATTCACTAGAGAGAATTGCCTGGACCAAGGCTCACATATTACTTGTAGAGGACTCTGAAGAAGCCAAAGACATCTCTCTCCCTTTCAGTGATCAACTGTAAGCCAATTTTAATCCAGCTATTTTAAGGTAAGAAAGAACAACTGACACATAGCTTTCAAGACATTTACTTCCTATTTTGTCACCTGCTGCAACATGCAATAGGTTTGGGGTTAACTGTCTCCAGCTCCTCAAAGGCACAGAATGTTTGGCCAAATGTAAGCAGACAGATCTCATTCATCCCAAGCTGCCAAAAGATCTTTCTTGTCCTCCCACAGACTGTTTCCTCTGCCAAAGCCTCAGCCTCTTCAGTCTCCTACCTGTGTTTGCACCATGTGTGGCCTTTGCAGTCTTAAGCTCTTCACAGCTTGAAATACATCTAAGAGCCCTTCAGCCTTCACTCGTTCCAGAATATTGCTGAGTGCTATGAAGGTTCCTGTTCTGCCTGCACCAGCACTGCAACACAAACACAGCTGCTTCACAAACACATTCAAAGGGAAAAAGCAGTGCTACACAACAGCTAAATACCACTTGCATGCAAATTGACTCATATTTTGGTGCTTAATTTTTCACCTCAGCTAGGCCAGAAGGGAGTTAGAATGAATAGAAGTGAACTCTGAACCAGTAAAAAGCTCCTTACTGGCAGCTTCTGTATGGAAGTGGGAGAACTCAGCCTCAAATCATGGCCTTGCTTCCTCAAATCTGCACTTATCTTCAGCCAAGACAACTGTCAGTGCTCCCACTCTCTGCTGTCACTGATGGGGTGAACACAATCTTTAGGCTTTCAGCTGCTGGAGTTGGTTCTAATGGGAAGAAGCATCACTGATGGGAAGAAGAGGTGGCTCTTACCTGCAGTGCACAGTAATGGGGTGGTTGCCTGTTTGCTGCTGCTGCTTCTGGACAGCTGCAATCAGGTCAATCATCCCTTTGCCTTCAGCAGGAATCCCAATTTCTGGCCACCCATGGAAGTGGAACTGCCGGACGAGCCTGCTTTGCTTCTCCTGGCTCCCCTGCAGGTGGGAAAACAGCACAGGTACCCACTTGTGACTTCAAAAACCAACACAGTTCTCCCCTTAAACATCTGCAGCATAGATTTTACACCACTCTACTGAAGGGAGCTACTTCCAACTGGTCCATAATATGCTGATAGTTCTGTTTCTAAGCTCCTCATCCACTCTATGTTGGTAATGAACCTTTAGAACATCTCTGTTGAGTTCTGTTTCTAAGCTCCTCATCCACTACCTGCTGTTAATTAGCCTTTAGAACTTTCCTGTTGATTTCCAGTTTCATCTGGGTATGCTTAAAGATGCCTCTCATCCTGAGTACCAACACTTGAGAGGTTTCATCACACATCAGCCCAATCCAAGGTGTGACCAAGACACGAGCCACACACTCAGCTTTGCACAGCTCCACCTGCTCCTTTGAATCTTAACCATTCTTGACCTTCTCTTCATCCACTGGAAGTTCAAAGAGGTGTTAAACCAGCATTCTCCTGGAGAAAGTGGCTGCTGATGGCTTGGCTGGGTGTATGCTTTGCTGGCTGGATAGCAGAGCCCAGAGAGTTGTGGTGGAGATAAATCCAGTTGGGAAATGACTCATGAGTGGTATTCCTTAGGGCTACATATTGAGGCTACTTCTCTTTAATATCTTTATCAATGATCAGGGTGAGGGGATCAAGGATTCAACTTGGGTGATGTTGGCTGGAAGTGATCTTGCAACATAAAGGAAGAAGCAGGTGTAAAATGCTTCATAGGATTTAATCCAACTTTCTGGTATAGATAGGTGGAAGATGGCAGGAAGAACAACAAGAATAACAGCACCAAGACAACAAGGGACCACCCCAAACCTACACCTCACTTCAATAATATGTTTTCCTGACCAGAATCTTCATGAGGCTTTGAGCCAATTGTTTCATATCAACCGATCCAACATCAGATGTAGATTAACCCTATTTATCTTCAGCTAGAAACCCCAGCATTGCAGTTCCATACTCATCTCTGTGAAGGCCTTCAGATGGCCCCTGATGTCAGTGCAAAGCATTACCTGGTTGTAGGTGACTAGGAAATCCCTGACACTGATGGCATCTAGCAGAGTGTCACTCTTGAGCTCGACGGTGATGTCTCCATGAGTCACTGAGCCCTCTGATGGCCAATACTGGCAGCACTTCTCCTGCAAAATGGAGAGGGAATTAAGTGTCCCTGCAAATTCTTCTCTCTTCATCTACACTGTCATGCCTGATGATTTAACCCTATCAGCATCCAAGGGGGAAAATGAGCTCTATCCCAGCCGAAACCAGGACATCATGAAACTCTGACAGAAGGGATGGTATGCAACATAATAAAGGTCAACAGCATCCTGGCTTAGATCAGCAACAGTGTGGCCAGCAGGATAGGGCAGGGATTGTCCTCACCAAGGCCAGGTCACACCTCAAACCCTGTGTTCAGTTTTGGGCCCCTAATTACTTTTTACAACAAGGACGTAGAGCACAAGTGTGGTGAGGAGCAGCTGAGGGAACTGGGGTTGGTTAGGCTGGAGAAGAGGAGGCTCAGGGGAGATCTTGCTGTCTACAACTCCCTGACAGGAGATTGGAGTCAGGTGGGGGTTACTCTCTTTTCCCAAGGAACAAGTGATAGGACAAGAGAAATTCGCCTTAAGCTGTGCCAGGGGAGGTTTAGGTTGGACATTAGGAACAATTTCTTCCCTGAAAAGGCTGTCAGGGCCTGGTAGAGGCTGCCCAGGGAAGTGGTGAAGGTGTAAAAGCCATGGTGCTGAGGGACATGGTTTAGTGGTGACCTGGCAGTGCTGGGTTAACAGTTGGACTTGATGATCTGAAAGGTCTCTTCCAACCCAAACAATTCTCTGATTCTCTGAGTTGCAGGCAACTCACAGTTTGCCTCACAGCATCTACTTTGCTCTGGGCCACATACCTGCTCTCTCTCTTGAACTTCTGTGAGCATCACAATGGTGTGGCACTTCCATTCCCACACCATCCTCCAGAAATCCTCCACTGTGTGGGGAAGAGGTCCCTGGGTGGCAATGAAGTAATCCTTCTGCCGATAGCCCTGCCGAGAGAGACCAGGAGCTGCTCACATCACAGCGTGGCAGGACAAGGGATGAAGGACACAAGATGATGGTTCTAGAGCAGGTGGCTACTTTACCCTGTGCTTGACCATCTGCTGGCTGCTGCCAACCTGAAGTCACTGAGCCCATGGCTACTTTACCCTGTGCTGGACAATCTGCTGGCTGCTGCCAGCCTGAGGTCACTGAGCCCATCTAGTTCTTCCTCCTTGCCATAAACCCAAAGGGAGTTGTAGTTCATGATTTTTTACAGTCATGGCTGAAGTGATGAAGTTGTGCAGTGAACAGGCAACTGAAAGGATTTCCTGAGATTATACCAACTGCAGCTATTAATTAGCTTTACTCTAGGATTAATACTTCATTCCATTTTGGAGCTATAGTTCTGGTTACATCCTGAGGTGATCTTCAGAGCTGTAGGATCCCTAATCCTCAGTCACTCATGGGGGGGAAGGAGATCATTAACTCTTATTTTTAAATCAAAACAAGACAGAGTGGAAGGTGTTGCTCAGATTCCAACAGGAAGCAAGTCAGGTAACCCTGGATCCATCCCAAGTTAGGTTGTGTGGGGCTCTGAGCACCCTGCTCTAGTTGCAGATGTCCCTGCTGACTGCAGACTAGATGAGCTTGAAAGGTCCCTTCCAACCCCAAATATTCTATTATTGTCTAATTCTAACTAGTGCAGGTAAACCCTGGCTCCCACTCTTCCCCATGCTAACTATGGAGTTAAAGAGCACCTATTTCCATCCATCAACCTGAAGGCAGCTAATGGAACTGATGGATGTTAGCTCTCTAGCTAATTAGTTTTGGGGCCTGTTTGTTTGAATTTAATCAAAGTCTTCATTTATAACTCTAATAACATCAAGAATGTTCAAATCACAGCAACTATTTAAATTGAAATTAAAAACAGCAGATAAGAAATGCAGTTGGAAGCCAAACCTGAACAAAAAAGCTCATGTTCTACACAAGCCAAGTTTTAATAGACTTAGAAGCAGGAAAGTATCTGCCTTTTGATTTAAATAAAGAACATTTTTGGGTACTTACATCTATGAAGGAGGCATTGATGTAGTCTGTGTACTCTTGTCCTCTTTTCATGGACAGAATCACTCTATTAAAATCATCTGGAAACAACAACAAAAGAAAGTCTAGTCTTACTTTTGCTAACTCCTCCATCTAGGAAAGAAGAAAAGCAACCAAATCTTTGCTCTGGAAGCCAAAGATTCTCTCAAAGAATCCAAGATTAAGCATACATGGGGAGGAGGTTTTCCTGCTCTTGTTTTTCCATGCCCACAGGATGTGACCAGCAAGGTCTGAAGCTTTTCACTTCCAGGTGCAGACACTGCAGTGCTGCTCCAGAGTTGGCAAGGGATCACTCACAGATGTTGGTTTAAAAGGTGAAACTGCTGAAATATTGAAGGCAGTTCCCCCTCAAAATACCTGATCCTAACACATTTGACATTGATAAAGTGAAAAAATCAACTTATTTGCAGACATTTTCTAAAGGCATCATACTCTATCAGGAGAGGATAGTGCCGTTGGCATTGGTGAGGCCTCTAGGAGCACTTAGGTGTTTAAAAACACTTAGATGTGGTACTTAGAGCTCTGGTTTAGTGGTATGGGAGTGCTAGGTATGGTTGGACTTGAGGAGCTTAGAGGTCTCTTCCAATGTTTGTGATTCTGTAACTTAAGAGCAGAGAGGACAACAAAACCAATGGGGTGGTTAACACCATTGCACCATTGCAGGAGCCCCTGCAGATGCTGGAAGGGCACAATAAGGTCTCCTGGGAACCTTCTCTTCTCCAGACTGAACAACCCCAACTCTCTCAGCCTGTCCTCAGAGGAGAGGTGCTCCAGCCTCTGCTCATCCTCATGGCTCTGCTCTGGATCACAGTATCCCAGTATGTCAGGGGTTGGAAGGGCCCTAGAAAGCTCATCTAGTGCAACCCCCCTGCCAGAGCAGGAGCACCTAGACCAGCTCACACAGCAATGTGTCCAGGCAGCTCTGCAATGGCTCCAGACAAGGAGACTCCACAGGCTCCTGGGCAGCCTGGGCCAGTGCTCTGGCACCTGAACTGCAAACAAGTTTCTCCTCAGCTTAATACTAAACCTCCTGTGCTCCAACTTGCTCCCATTGCCTCTTGTCCTACCATTGGATGCCATGGAGCAGAGCCTGGCTCTCTCCTCCTCACACTCACCCTTCACATATTTCTAAGCATTGCTGAGGTCTCCTCTCAGTCTCCTCTTGTCCAGGCTGAAGAGACCCAGCTCTCTCAGCCTGTCCTCCTAGGGCACATGCTCCACTCCTTTCAGGATCTTGCTGGCCCTGGGCTGGACTCTCTCCAGCAGCTCCCTAGCCTTCTGCAGCTGAGGGGCCCACAACTGGACACAGCATTCCAGGGGAGGCCTCCCCAGGGCACAGGAGAGGGGAGAAGAACCTCTCTGGCTCTGCTGGCCACGCTCCTCTTCATGCATCCTAGGATGCCATTGGCCTCTTGGCCACAAGGGCACATTGCTGCCTCATGGGCATCCTCCTAGCCACCAGCACTCCCAGAGCTTTTTCCCCAGGGCTCTTCTCCAACGCATCAGTTCCCAGGCTGGACTGATCCATGGGCTTGTTCTTTCCCACATGCAGTACTTTACACTTCCCCTTGTTAAATGTCATTAAGATACCTTCCAGCACATCTCTATCCCTCCTGTACTGAGTTCTCCCAAGGGAGCTGCAGCCTGCTCTGAGCTGAGTTGTTGTCAGCATCTAGCTACATCCTCACAACAGCCTTAGGATAATCAGGAATAGCACTTGGTGATCTCTTACATGGGATAATCTGGATGACTCTGGCTTTCTTCATGTTTGCTGGGAGGTTGCCAGTCCTCATGTTTTCCTTCATTATTCGAACGTTTGTTAACTTCTGGAATACAACAAGACACAGGAGGATGAGAATTCCCTGGGACAGAAGCAGTTCTTGCTCCCCAGATGCTGTACTCAGAGGGTTTGGGGATAAAACAGTAACAGAGTCAAAGCAAGACAAGGACCACTTCAGCCTCCTGGCTATAAAAAGAGAATTAAGAGTCAGGTAAGTTTTCCATACTCATAAATATTCCTGAATCTCAACATAATCCAGAGGTATTAGCAAGGAAATGGGAAGGTTGTAAAATGACAGTAGATTTGTTACCACTTTGGGCCTATTTGTTGGTTTTTTTGAGACACTTTTGGTCTAGCTGAGTGTGGCTTTCAGAAGCACAGAGCACCCACTCCCTTTGGAAAGCTAATGCCTTCCAATCAGCCACTTTGGAAAAGACCTTCCCATAAATCATTTTATCCAATTAATTTTATGTATTGTTTTGGTTTTTCTTCTCTTTCCTGACAGGTCTGAATCTTGTTAGGTAAATCCTCTGCAATTGTCTCTGCCTTCAGTCATCACTGAGTTCCTCTTGTTGGGCTGAACATGAGGTGCTCAGCACCCAGCTCCCTCCTCCAGCATTATCTGAGCTTCCTTCTGGTGCTACACTGAAAGAAGCAGCCCATTTTTCTCTGATAAACAAACAGAGCAGATAGGAAGAGGCCTGGAAACTGCTGTTGCTTTCAATGAGCACGCACACAGAGAACAGGATGTTGATTGAGCAAGGCTCCATTCCCTCACACTGCAGGAGCCATTCACTGCAAGCACTACATGAAACAAGACCTTTGAGAAGGGAAAGGGGCAATGGGCACACACTGCAAGCCAGCAGCTTGCAGCTGAGCAGCAGGAGAAACTTGTTTGTTGTGAGGGTGCAGAGCCCTGGCCCAGGCTGCCCAGAGAGCTTGGGGAGTGTCCTGGGGTGCAGAGATTGCCAAGGCCCCTGGAGGGGATGCTGGACAAGCTCTGGGAGTGATGCTGCTGGAGCAGGGAGGATGCACTGGGTGAGCTCCAGAGATCCCTTCCAACCCTCCCCATGCTGGCATTCTGTGACCACATTAAGAAACCCCTAAGGCAAAGGACTTTCATACTCACTTTAAACTCTTCCTCTAGGCCTATTTTGACAAGGTTTGGGGCTGCATTGTGGGATGTTTGTAGGTGTTTTTCCAAGGATGACACATCCAGCTCTGTGTCACCATAGAGGTAGTATTCAAGTAAGGCTTGATAGATGAAGGAGTATTGCATCTGGAAGCAAGAGAAAACAGCCACATCAGCATTTGACAAAGCAAGGAGATGAAACCAGGGATTCTAGCACTCCATCCATCTCATTTCATCTACAGTCTACTAATCATCCAAATATACCTTAAGCTAACCCAGTTTTCCTGTCACATCACTCATATCCTCTAAAATATCATAGAAGCATAGACTTGTCAGGGTTGGAAGGGACCTGAAAGCTCCTCTAGCCCCAACCCCCCTCCCATGGGCAGGGACACCTGGCACTAGAGCAGCTTGCTCCCAGCCCCAACACTGCCAGGGATGGAGCTGCCACCACCTCTCTGGGCAACCTGGCACAGTGGCTCAGCACCCTCCTGGGGAACAACTTCTGCCTAACAGCCAACCTAAATCTCCCCTCCTCTAGTTTGGATCCATTCCCCCTAGTCCTAGCACTCCCTGACATCCTAACAAGTCCTTCCCCAACCCTCCTGGAGCCCCTGCAGATGCTGGAAGGCCACAAGAAGGTCTCCTGGGAGCCTTCTCTTCTCCAGGCTAAATATACCTTAAGCTAACCCAGTTTTCCTGTCTCATCACTCATAGTGTCTAAAATTCCACTCTCAGGTGCTTGGGGAAACCTAGACATGATACCTAAAGACAATATCTCTTCTGGTGGTCTTCCCAGCCCTACCACACCTCTATCTTCCACCCCAACTTCATCCTTCAACTGGCAAAGGAACAGAGCCCAGTAATCTAGGTGGGCAACAGAAGGGCACCTCCTGGGATGCCAAGCAGAGTGGATATTCTGCTTTCAACTGCAAGCAGCACTTAGACCAAGGCCACTTACATCAGTCTGAACCATCTGTGGTCGCTGGTTACGGATCCTGGAGACAAAGTCAAAGACATCCACCTTCTGCTCAGCATGCATCATGGCTATGATGGCATCGATGACGATGAAGGTGCCCGTGCGCCCCACACCAGCACTGGCAAGGGAAAGAGAAGCAAACCAAGAGCTCTAGGGAATGGCAGGAATTGCTAGAGCAATGAGCTCCAACCTCTGCTCTTTATACAGGACTGAAAGCAGGGAGATAGGCTGAGCTTGTGCTCTTTAAACCACACTGAAATACTCCCTGGCATTGTTTGCTTTAGCAATGGGAGGAGCAAAAAGAGGGTTAGGTTGTTAAGGTGAAGAGACATCTCTTAACTAAGATCAATGTTAGAGAAGCATAGAACTGTTTAGCTTGGAAAAGATTTCCTAAGATGACTGAGTTCAAAGCTGTTAACCTAACACTACCAGGTCACCACTAACCATGTCCCTCAGCAGCACATCTCCATGGCTTTGCAGCCTCTCCAGGGATGCTGACTCCAGCACTGCCCTGGGCAGCCTGGGACAGAGCTTCACAACCCTTTCCATGAAGAAATTATTCCTTATGTCCAACCTAAACCTCTCCTGACACAACTTGAGGCCATTTCCTCTTGTCCTATCACTTGTTCCTTACCCTACCTCACTCCAGCCTCCTGTCAGGGAGCTGGAGAGAGAGAGAAGGTCTCCCCTCAACCTCCTCTTCTCCAGGCTCAACAACCCAGATCCCTTTAGCAAAGATTACAAGATCTATTTATTCAGAAAAGACCTTTGGGAAACAATTCTCCTTGAGCAGGTTTAATAACTGACTCTAAGATGATGTTCTTGTGCTGTTCTGCAGAGTTGCTGTGGGATATCAATTAGATCATAATGACTTGTTTGAAGTTCTCCACTTCCCAACTTACTCGGGGTCCTTTATCTCCATCAGCAGCCACGAGAGGGAGCATGGTCCTCATAAATCACCCTGCTCCAGGCCTTCCAGCTCTTCCTCTCAGAGGAAAAGGGCATGGCATCCTGTGCTAGGCATGAGGAACTCCCCTTTCACCTTCTGCTAGCTTACTCTGCGTGCACTGACTGCTGCAGTGCCCACAAACACCTTCTGAAACACAACCAAACATTCTCCTACCCATCCTGGGCTGTCCAAACCAGACAGATCAATTGTCAGCCACAAAATAGAAAGTTTGAAATAACACCAGAAAGAACAGTATTGCATTTGGTGTATGATTTAGTTCAGATGTACACAAACACTTCTAACAGCAAACACCAGGGGAAAAAAACCCTGAGCCCTCCTGTTCCACAGAGCTGGAGATCAGCAGATCCATGGAGTAGCACAATCCTGGGCAAGCTGCTCTAGGTTCATAGAATCCTAGAATGGTTTGGGTTGGAAGGGACCTCTGGAGCTCATCTAGTCCAACCCCCCTGCAGTGGGCAGGGACATCCCCAGCTAGGTTCTCCTGCTCTGGCAGGGGAGTTGGACCAGATGATCTCCAGAGGTCCCTCCCAACCCCTAACCTTCTGGGATGCTGTGATGCTTCACCAAAATTCCATCTACTCTAACCTTCTGCCTCCAAACCCCTTTGCTTTTAACTCCTCAGGTTCCACTCTCTTCTCACCCAGTCATCTCCAGATCCAATGCTCCCACCCACCAGTCCCTCTTGGTCCCACTGACCACTGGTCACCTCAGCTTCCACTCCACAGTGGCCAAGGCTCCTTGTCTTCAAGGGGGCAAGAGGCTGGGGCCACACTCTGCTCAGGGGTGCCCAGGGCCAGCCCAAGGGCCAATGGGCACACACTGGAAGGCAGCAGCTTGCAGCTGAGCAGCAGGAGAAACTTGTTTGTTGTGAGGGTGCAGAGCCCTGGCCCAGGCTGCCCAGAGAGCTTGGGGAGTCTCCTGGGGTGCAGAGATTGCCAAGGCCCCTGCAGGGGATGCTGGGCAAGCTCTGGGGGTGATGCTGGAGCAGGGGGGATGCACTGGATGATCTCCAGAGATCCCTTCCAACCCTCACAGTATCACAGAATGTTAGGGGTTGGAAGGGCCCTAGAAAGATCACCTAGTGCAACCCCCCTGCCAGAGCAGGATCACCTAGACCAGCTCACACAGCAATGTGTCCAGGCAGCTCTGCAATGGCTCCAGACAAGGAGACTCCACAGGCTCCTGGGCAGCCTGGGCCAGTGCTCTGGCACCTGCACTGCAAACAAGTTCCTCCTCGGGTTAATACTAAACCTCCTGTGGTCCAGCTTGCTCCCATTGCCTCTTGTCCTACCATTGGATGCCATGGAGCAGAGCCTGGCTCTCTCCTCCTGACACCCTTAACATATTCACCATGCTGGGATTGTGTGATATTTTTGCTGATTAAACTAAGTAGAGAATGTCCTGCTGGCATGAAATAAAGTTCAAGCCCAGAACAAGTCTCCACTGACCACCACAGCAGAAACAAATCCATCAATCCACAAGCCTTTCCTTAAAGACAAGACCCAGAAAGACAAAGCCACCATGAGAATTGCTCCTGAAAGGACACTTCTTGCTCAGTTAGGAGTTTATAGTTGCTATCAGGATTGCAATCACTCTCTTAAAATGGATGTGGAGTTTGGTTTTGGTTCCATTCCCAGCAGATTTCAAACAGTTTAGCCCAAGCCTTTGCCAGCAGCACATGAATGTGACCAAAGGAGGGGGAATGTATTTCTGAAACTGCAGCATTGAAGCCTCTTCAATGCAAGTCTTTATTCAATCCTTTCTGGATGATTTACATAGCAAACTGCAACTTTCTTGTGGGAGAAGTGGGGGATGAATTCCCAGAGGAGCACTTAGTGCTAAAGGTCACTGCTGTGTGTTAGCAGTCTGTGTTTCTGACAAAGAACATACTCATACCAAGCACTGGAGATCACTCATGGATGCAAAGCAAACACCCAACACAAAAACTTCTGTTTGAGTATTAAAGTGGCTGCAGAGACACATCTTTTGGAATTAATTTTAACCTAAGTTCTCCAAAAGTTCAGCTTATTGTTGCCCTGGGCTTAGAGAAATATAAACAGAGAAGCAAATCATAGAATGGATTTTGGCCTTGATGTTACACACCTAACCCCAGGCCAAGCTAAGAGAAGGGCCTGAGGAGCACAATACATACCTACAGTGAACCACAATTGGTCCAGCATGGGCAGGATTCAATGATTTGACTTTCTTGAGGAATTTCAGCATCCCAATAGGTGTGAAAGGCACCCCAAAATCAGGCCAGCTGGTGAAGTGAAGCTGTGTTACAAGCCTTGGAGCTTTACAACCATCATGAAGCTGCAGGGAATACACACAAAAGACTCTTGAGTTTGACATTTCCTTTTTCATCCAAAGGTTTCTAAGCAAGCTGCTGGGGTTATTTAGAACTCTTCATTCCTGCAACACTTAGTGCCTGGCTCAAGGATTAGAAGTCTTCAGTGTATGTGGAAGACAAACATGGAGTAAAATTACCATACCATCTTTGCAGTGAAAACTGGACTAACCCCAGGAGAGGATTGCAAAGAGTAAGACAGGGACACCTGGCACTAGAGCAGCTTGCTCCCAGCCCNTTCTGCTCATCCTCATGGCCCTGCTCTGGACACCTTCCAGCACATCCAGATCTTTCTTGTCCTGGGGGCTCCACAACTGGCCCCAGTACTCCAGGTGAGGTCATTCCAGAGTGGAGCAGAGAGGGAGAATCCTCTCCCTGCCCCTGCTGGCCACACTTCTCCTGCTGCAGCCCAAGCTAGGCTTGTGTCTCTGCACTACAAGTGCACCTTCTTCCTAATATCCAATCTGGTGCAACTTGAGGCCATTTCCTCTTGTCCTAGCATGGCTAACTCCATTGCTGACTCTCCTCTAAGCAAATCTTGCCCTGTGTGGAGCCCCAGCCCAGGGCTGGCAGTCACTGACCGACTGGACACAGAACTTGCGGATGGTGTAGTCCACCAGCACGATGCAATCCTCCACCGACACGCGCAGGCTGCCATAGGTCCAGCAGCCCTGGTCAGGCCAATACTGGTGGCATTTTTCCTGTATGGAAATAAGAGTGAGTGTTAGAACACTCAACACTGCTGGTCACTCATCAGACAATCAGTTAGTTCACTTTAGTGTACAGCACATAGATCTTTAACACTTTGAGGGTGTTAGCGATGCTTACAGTCACGGAGAGGACAAGCATGGAAGGGTTTGGGTTGGAAAGGACCTGTCAAGGTCATCTAGTCCAACCCCCCTGCAGTCTACAGGGACATCTCCAACTAGAGCAGGTTGCTCACAGCCCCAAACAACCTGAGCTGAAATGATTCAAGGGATGGGACATCTCCCACCTCTCTAGGGCTAAGCTCTCACCACCCTCAGCATCAAAAATTCCTTCCTTCTATCAAGTCTAAATCTCCCTCTTTTAGTTTCAAATCATCACCCCTTGTCCTGTCCCAATAGGTCCTGCTAAAAAGTCTCTCCCCATCTTTCTTCTAGGTCCCTTTAAGTCCTGAAAAGCTGCAGGAAGCTCTCCCTGGAGCCTTCTCTTCTCCAGGCTGACCAATCTCAACTCTCTCAGCCTCATTTATATATGTTTCAGATAAGGATGTCACCTCCTCAGTGTGGCAAAATGTCCTCCAGGGAAAAAGAAAACAGTTTCAGAAGTATCTTTTCTGTTTCTGATGACAGACTTCCTTAATATTTTAACTTCTCCAGTTTGTGGAGCAGAAGTGAAGTTAAATGTTTCAGCACTCAGCCACTACACTGAAATCCACAGGCATTAATGCTGGAAAAGCCACTGCTGCTCTTGCAGCAAGCTCTGCTAGAGACACCCCAGAGCAAACTGGAAGCTCCTTACCTCTTTTCTCTCTTTCAGGTTGGTTAACATGACAATGACAGCTGACTTCTGCTCCCAGATCATCCTCCAGAAATCATTAACTGTTTCTTGCTTGGGTCCTGCAGGCAGAAGAAGAAAGCTCTGCTCAAGAGAGGGGATGGAGACCATCACCATGAAAGGGCAGAAGCAGCTCTTGCTTTGTGTCTGGGCTTGCAGTGACAAAGTTACCCACACAGAGCACAAGAATTGATGTGAAAATGCTCATTTCTCTGTCAGGATCTCTTAGCTGGACTAAGGAGACACCAACTCTCAAATCCTCAGTCAGAAGATGAAACAGAGAGAAGCAAACTAGGGGTGGAGGGAGGAAGGTGAGCCACTGCTCAGAGGAGGATCTGTGGCTCTAAAGGCACTGGGTTACCCCACACTCAACTGTAACCTCTAGCTGCTGAAAAGAACCTTGCAAACAGCTCTACAACTAAATGTCTTCAGCCAGAAGAAAAGAGAAATAAGAATTACCTTGTGCTGCTATGAATTTATTCTTTTCTTTATAACCCTGTGGAAATAAAAGTGACAGCAGTTAAAGGATGAAATGCCAACAGAAAATTCCTTACTGAATTCCTAGGCAAAGTTTGCAGTTCAGCCAACAGTGGACAACTGTCAACTTACATCTATGTAAGATGCATTAATGTAGTCTGAAGATGGGACTCCATCAATTTGGGTCAAAACCACTCTGGAATGGTCATCTGGAAGGAAGAAAAAGTCATTACAGGCATGTTTGTATCTTAATTAAGCTGAAATGTGTTATTTCCTTACTAGCAGGAGGCCAAGCAGACATCTCCCAAAAGAGCTCTCCTAGTTCTCATCAAGAAGCTTTCTCCACAAACATCTTCAAATCACAGAATCATTTTGGTTGGAAGAGATCATCAAGCCTAACTCTTAACCTAACACTGCCAGGTCACCACTAACCATGTCCCTCAGCAGCACATCTCCAGAGCTTTGAAAGCCTTCCAGGGATGTGACTGCAGCACTGCCCTTGGCAGCCTGGGCCAGGCCTGAATAATCCTTGCCAGCAAGAAATTGTTCCTCATGTCCAACCTGAACCTTTCCTGCTGCAACTTGAGGCCATTTCCTCTTGTCCTATCCCTTGTAACCTGGGAGAAGAGACCAACCCCCAGCTCACTCCAACCTCCTGTCAGGGAGTTGTAGAGAGAGCTAAGGTCTCCCCTGAGCCTCCTCTTCTCCAGCCTAACCAACCCCAGTGCCCTCAG
>VWZO01001901.1:85103-100438 GCA_013396975.1 Bucco capensis
CCCTTCTCTGGACACACTCCAGCACCTCAGTGTCCTTCTGGGAGTGAGGAGCCCAAACCTGATCCCAGGATTGGAGCTGTGGCCTCCCCAGTGCCAGAGGACAATCCCTGCCCTAGTGCTGCTCCAAGGCAGGATGCTGTTGGCTCTCTTGGTGTCCTGGGCACACTGTTGCCTCCTGTTCAGCTGCTGCCAACTAGCACTCCCAGGTCCTTTTCCTGCTGAGCAGCTTTCCAGCCACTCTGCCCCAAGCCTGGAGCATTCCTAGGGTTGTTGTGACCCAAGTGCAGGACTCAACACTTAGCTTTGCTCCCACACCTAGAGCTCCCCTGGGACTGCAGCTTTACCACACTGGAAGCCCAAACTTCTCCATATTTGCTTGCTGAAAACTAATCTGAGATCCTGAAGCATTCACTTGGACATTGTGCAGTCTGGCAGAACCTAAGAGAGCTAAGGCTTTAGAGCACAGCACCTGATAACCAGGACAGCAGAAGATCAATAGCATAGATCATAGATCTATCATAGAAGATCAACAGAATAGATCAATTCCTGGTTTACACATCCTAGGTATGAAGAACATTTGTGAGCAAGGAAATTGTGTCACTGGAGGATTTGCAGCAGCAGAACACTTCTGCTCTGCTCAGTGCCACAGTTGGTTTAGAAGAAAAGGTAAATCTCTTACATGGCAAGATGTTAGGATATCTGTTCTTCTCCCTGTTTTCTTCTTTATTTGCCATTTCAAATGTTCCCTGCACATATCCAGGTGTTAATGACTGGGGGGAAAACAAAAAAAGAGAGTTAAAAGAAGGGAGTCTAAGTGTTAGACAACAGCAAACTCTGGGGACAATCTGCATTTAGACACATTGCCTTCAAGCCAGCAGAATGAAACACATCTCCTTTGGTTCTTCACAATAACTCCATCCTGGCAGATTTTACTACAGCAAACCAGTTCAGCAGCTTGAGGTGGGGGGAAAGTCATTTCTTCAGAAGCTTGTTGAAGAGGGAGCTGCTGCTCCAAGCTGCCATCTGCTGTGCTGATTCACAGCACCCTGACTCTCCTCCCCTCCAGCTCACCTCCTTTTAGCCCTAGCAAGAGCACAAAGGGAGCTGGATTGGTTAAGAACTCACTGCTTCCAAAGCCAACAACTTGCAGGTGAGGAGCCAAGCTCAGGGAGGAAAACAAGACATGAATCACAACTCTTCCACGCTGCACAAGCAGGAAGCAAATCCTGCAAGCAAGCAAGCAGCAAGATCTAAGGCTGTAGATAAATTTAGACAAGCTGATAAAAAACCCCAACCCCTCAGCCTTGCAGAGCAAGCAAATGAAAGATAAAAATGGAGAGGAAGAGAGGGAAGATCAAATCAAGGAGTTGCTGGAGGTGAAGCTCCTCCACCAGCACAGCAGAAGATGCTGAGATGCCAGCAGCAGGGCCAGGTGGCTGAGTTTGGGCTGTGGGAGCAAGGGGAGAGCCACAAAATGCTCTGTTCATCAAGAGACATGGGGTGAGGCACATGAGCACACTTGCTGGCAACAGAGCCAAAGCAGAGGGGAAGAAGGGACATGAGGGAGCTGGGAAGCCTTGGCAAGGTAGATGCTCCTCTAGGCCCAAATCCACTGTGGCCCACCTGTGTGGCTGTGTTTTACCCCAGGGGGAAGCCTGTCCTGCTATGCAGGAGATGTTCTCACAGCACCAGGTGCCACACAGTTGCTTGTTGAGTGGCAGGGAAGGGATCTGTGTCACCTGAAATAATGCTGCTAACTCCAGGCACTGAGGGCAAAATGATGGCTGTCACTTCTTTAACCCATGCAGCACTGGAAAGCTGTGCTTTCCCACCACATAACCCACTGAAATCTGATCATCTTCATGTGTCCTCAGCCTTGTGTCCCTAGGTCCCTGCATCCCTGTGTCCCTATATCCTACTGAAATCTGATTGCTATGGGAGCAAGGGGATAGCCAGAAAAGGCTCTGTTCATCAAGAGACATGGTGTGAGGCTCCTGCCCTGTGCTTCTAGCTGCCCCTCACTGCAAATGGCAGAAGCAAAACTCAGTGTCACCATCAAATCTCCCAGTGTCAGGATGATGGATTCCCACCCAAGGGAAAAGCCAGAGATTTGGGAATGCACACCAACCTTCTAGCAGCCTTCTTCTACTTCCCACTGCCCAGGCTGAAGCACAAAAGGGAAGGGAAACAAATAGAAACTGCCTGTGTAGCTTAAAGCAACTCTCCCTCTTGCCTGCCAGAGAGCAGAGCTTGGAATTTCCCCTTCAGAACAGCTCTTTGTGTTGTCAGAGTGAGATAGGGGAGAAGGGAGGATGTGGGGAGAACTTCACCACCACCAGGGAGGAAACTGCAGTGTGCACTTGTGGGTTTGGTTGGTTTTTTACACTCACAACTTCAAGTGATAGGAAGTAAAAGAAAGGAGAGAAGGTTAAGGAGGGGTTGAAAAACAGAGTTGCTTTCAGCAAACTTCTTCGTTCCGTATTTGAATTAATCCTAGAATCCCAGCAGGATAAGGATTGGAAGGGAACTCTGGGGATCACCCAGTGCATCCCCCCTGCTCCAGCAGCATCCCCCCCAAAGCTTGCCCAGCATCCCCTGCAGGGGCCTTGGCAATCTCTGCACCCCAGGACACTCCCCAAGCTCTCTGGGCAGCCTGGGCCAGGGCTCTGCACCCTCACAACAAACAACTTTCTCCTGCTGCTCAGCTGCAAGCTGCTGGCTTGCAGTGTGTGCCCATTGCCCCTTGGGCTGGCCCTGGGCACCCCTGAGCAGAGTGTGGCCCCAGCCTCTTGCCCCCTGCACCCTTCAGCTCTTGCTCAGCATGGAGCAGCTCCCCTCTGGCTCTGCTCTGCTCCAGCCTCAGCAGCCCCAGGGCTCTCAGCCTTTCCTCCTGCCACACATGCTCCAGTGCCCTCAGCATCTCCCTAGCCTCTGCTGGACTCTGTCTCCTTTCTGCAGGGACCCTTTACCTCTATTTCTGATCCATAACACCAGCCCAGCTGAATGTCTGACATTTAGGATGCCTGGGTTCTCACCTTCATTTTCAGATTAGTGTCTGAAAACCTTCCTGTAAGAATTTGCTTGGGAAGTTTCATTTTTGACTTCAGTAAGGCTTCCCTGCAGCTCTTTCAGTGGCTAAATAGGAGCAAATGCTCCAGTGCTGGGGTAGATTTGAGTCCTTCAGAAGCTTCAGAGAGATTTTAGGCTTCCTGAGAAGTGGAAGCAGATAAGACTGCAGTGGCAGCAGATGACCCAGTGGCACCAAGACTCATCATCTCCTCGTGATGTGCAGGGTGATGGAGAGGACATGATGAATTGCATCCTCAGTGAATCACATCTTCCCCTCTGAGGATGGGTGGGAGCAGCAACATGGGCTGTGGCCTTGCCCTTGGGTTCAACACCCACACTGAGCCCTGCAGTGGGACATGAGGAGGTTTCTAGGGAGAGGGCAGAGGCCTGTCAGGTCCTCTCTCCCATGTGTCAGGTTCACTTCTGGATGCCATCCCACACCTCTGGCATGTCAACTGCAAGGACCTGGATTTCTCAACCCCTTTCCTGCCTGTGCTGCAGTAACTGACTTCTCTTTGTCAGCTTTCCTAGGTTAGACTATAGCATCAATCACTCTGATTTTCAGCTGTCTTCACCCCTTCTTCCCCTCTCAGGCTTGAGCAAATAGCTCATGTATCATCACAAGCAGTCACAGGACATACAGAGCTACCAAGAGGCTGGATAAAGGCACTGGAGCATGTGTGGCAGGAGGAAAGGCTGAGAGCCCTGGGGCTGCTGAGGCTGGAGCAGAGCAGAGCCAGAGGGGAG
Source organism: Bucco capensis (assembly GCA_013396975.1). Taxonomy (NCBI): domain Eukaryota; kingdom Metazoa; phylum Chordata; class Aves; order Piciformes; family Bucconidae; genus Bucco; species Bucco capensis. The sequence goes on from VWZO01001901.1 coordinate 88,920, forward strand.
CTGCTCCATGCTGAGCAAGAGCTGAAGGGTGCAGGGGGCAAGAGGCTGGGGCCACACTCTGCTCAGGGGTGCCCAGGGCCAGCCCAAGGGCCAATGGGCACACACTGCAAGGCAGCAGCTTGCAGCTGAGCAGCAGGAGAAAGTTGTTTGTTGTGAGGGTGCAGAGCCCTGGCCCAGGCTGCCCAGAGAGCTTGGGGAGTGTCCTGGGGTGCAGAGATTGCCAAGGCCCCTGGAGGGGATGCTGGGCAAGCTGCTGGGGCTGAGCCTGCTTTAGCAGGGTATGATGGACTGGATGATCTCCAGACATCCCTACCAGCCCCTAGATAAAGCACCAAGCAGACTTTCTGTACCTTTACTCCCTGTCACTGCTCAGACTGCTCATTTCTGGGGACTGGACCCCACTCTTGACACTCAGCACTTGCCCACAGACAAGAAAATCTCAGCCTGCTGCAGAAATCCATCCAAGGCAAAGCAGGTTTATCACAATGAAAACAGACAGCTTGCTTCCCTCCTAAGTGCAGAACAAATCCATCAGTAGAGCCCAAACTCACAGGCACACATCTTGTCAAATTAGCTTTCCCATTCATTCTGTTGGCTTTGATAAATCCCTCTCCCCAGTGTTCCCCCCTTCTCTGAGAAGGCAAAGAAATGATGTGTTTCAAAACTATCATCAAACAAACTGCAGAGAGAAATATGCTCCCAATTAAAGAAGGGAACTTAACAGCTTGGCTAATCAACGCCTGCAGCAGCTTTGGCAACTCCAAATGTGACATTTCAGCTCCTGCTCTGGGCAACTTGCTTCTGCTGTGCTGGAGAAGGGAAAAGAAATCCTAGAAGTAGGGGAAAGACCCTTGAATGCAGTGAGAGAAGAGCAGAATCCATAGAAACCAGCAGCAGCTTATCACAAAGTGTGGTTAGAGCTCAGCTCCATCACCACATGTGACTGAAGCTTAGCTTAGGGGCAGGAAATTCAGTCTCTTCTGGACCATAACAATGCTTTGAAGAAAAAGCCTTTAAGCTGAGAAGCTCCATAGAAATGTGTGTTTCAGGGTGTTGCAAATAGGGAAGCAATGGGATAAGGACAACAAGCAAAAGGTCAAATTACCCCCCAAAAAAATAATCCAAACCTCACTAGGGCAATATTAAAGGCCACACTGTAGCTTCTCCTCTAGTAATTCCCCTAGAGGTGAGACACTCAGGCTCCTAAAAACCCCTCCATCACCAGCACACCAATCAATGCTGAAGAGATTTACACTCAATTTGTCTCTCAGGCACATGCTAAAGACCTTCTTTAAAGGTTAACATGCCTCAAACAGTTCATATTTTACCCATTTGGCATCACTGTACCACAAAGCACTTCAAACCTTCCAGATTTTGGCCAGATAAAGACTTCCTACACATGACAGCACCAGCACACCCACCCAGTAAGTGCTGAGGCTCCAAGATACACCCCACACACTCTTAGAAGAATCATAGACTATATAAGCACAGAAAGGGTTGGGTTGGAAGGGACATTCAAGATCATTTAGTGCCAACCCCCCTGCCATGGGATGGCCATCCAGGCTGCCCCATGGCCTCATCCAAGGTGGTCTGGAACACTTCAAGGGATGGAGCATCCACAACTTCTACTCTACTCCTCTAACTTCCCCCTCTCCTCTGCCCTGGGGAGGCCCCACCTGGAATCCTGTGTCCAGTACTGGGCCCCTCAGCTCCAGAAGGCTAGGGAGCTGCTGGAGAGAGTCCAGCACAGGGCCAGCAACATCCTGAAAGGAGTGGAGCATGTGCCCTAGGAGGACAGGCTGAGAGAGCTGGGTCTCTGCAGCCTGGACAAGAGGAGACTGAGAGGAGACCTCAGCAATGCTTAGAAATATGGGAAGGGTGAGTGTGAGGAGGAGAGAGCCAGGCTCTGCTCCATGGCATCCAATGGTAGGACAAGAGGCAATGGGAGCAAGTTGGAGCACAGGAGGTTTAGTATTAAGCTGAGGAGAAACTTGTTTGCAGTTCAGGTGCCAGAGCACTGGCCCAGGCTGCCCAGGAGGCTGTGGAGTCTCCTTGTCTGGAGCCATTGCAGAGCTGCCTGGACACATTGCTGTGTGAGCTGGTCTAGGTGCTCCTGCTCTGGCAGGGGGGTTGCACTAGATGATCTTTCTAGGGCCCTTCCAACCCCTGACATACTGCAATACTGTGATAACTTATCCAGTTAAGCTGTTAATATGGTGAAAGATTTGCAGAGGTTGTGGTTTGCTCCCCTTTTTCAGCACACAGCACTGAGAGAACTCACATTGAACTCCTCCCTGAAGAGCTTCCCTTCATCCGCCGAGCGCATCCGGATCTCCTCTTCCAGATTCTCCACTGCAATAGGGAAATACTTCTTGGGGCCTGAGGGAGACCTACTGAGCAGCATGACCCTTTGCTGTTCTGTCAGAAGGAGGAAAGGACAGGTTAAAGGCATGCCCAGAGCAACAGGTTAACAATCTATTGCCAACAACAAATGAAAGCTGGAAGATGTTCCAACACGCTCCTTGCATGAGGCTTCAACTGCTGATCAAAAGCTGATGGAAATGAAATAACAAACCAAATCCAGAGGCCAAGTGGCTCCTCTGAAGAGAGAAGCAATGCAAGTAGAAGGATTATTGGTAAACTGAATGGTTTCTGTATTTACACTGGGTTAAAATGAGACCCAAGTTTTATTTAGAAGTGGAGAAAGCTCCTTCTGCTGACAAAGAGCTCCCCAACCCACAGCTGCTCTGCTCTCAGGGACAGCTTCTAGTCTCTACCTTCAAGGAGATATGCTAGGTGATTTCACTTGTAAAGGGGAAAAAAAACCACACACACACCCCCCCAAAAAAACCACCCCAGAAATCTTTAACTTGGCAGACAACAGAAACTCTGCCCTGGTAAGAGCTGTCACTCACTTACCCCACCTCACCCAGCACACAATTGCTCTGTGGCAGCAAGGTTTGCTGTGACAATTGCTCTAGGCACTTCTTGCCACCTAGATCTCAGTTCACATAGGGAAATAAAGGCCCAGGATGTTTACTTTTGCCCCCCAAAAGCACAACTGGCCACCTGGGAATTGAAATGAGGATCCTCATGGATTGGCTGGAAGAACTTTAGGGATTAAAGGCATGGTGTGGGCAAGACAAGTTTGATTTACAGTAACCAAAGAAAAGCAGAAAGGCAGATCACCTCCCTGCATACCACTATGGGGGATTTCACAGAACACCAGCAGGGTAGAGGTTGGAAGGGACCTCTGGGGCTCACCCAGTGCATCCCCCCTGCTCCAGCAGCATCCCCCCCNGAGGCTCTCTGCTTGCAAGCTACAGCTAGTGGCTGCACTAAGCACTCACTGCCCAAGGGCACTCCCCATCACCAAGGCACCATGAGGATCTCCAAACCATGTGCTCAAGCACCAACCATACAGGAAGCCAATATGTCTATTTAGAGGTTTGACTTTCTGCCTGCCTGCCCCTGTGTTTGTTAACCCCTCTTCCCTTCACACACAGCCATCTGGAACCAGCATAAAGATGTAATTCCTTTTGTCATTAAGTTTTTCTCTTTCTCATAGTTAAAACAATTTATAAGCAAGGAACAAACAAGCTCCTCCACATTGGCTAGGTTAGAACTGAGCCCCACAGAGCCACCCACCAGCAGAGAGAAAAAGCCAGTGGAGAAGATCTGCAACACTCCTGAGAGGGTTTAATTGTAGTGCTACTGCCCTAGCTCATCCCTTTCCTTCCTTCTCTTTTCATTCAGGAACCAGACAGTCATTTCACAAAGAGTCAAGGATCTTTCTTTTTCCCCTTTTAAGGAGAAATAGTTCAATTCCTTCTCTAAACACAGTGGCAGAGCCCTGGAGCTCAGCTGGCATCCTAACAAAACACACATGAAGGGTGCATGAAACACCTGCAAGGAAACATTTGCTGCACCACAGTGTAAAGGGAAAACGAACAACTGAAAGTGAAGATTACAGATGCACATAATTATAGCTAGACCTCTGGTTATTAAAAGCTAGTTTCTCTTAGAACAATCCTAGAGCTTAGGTTATACATAAAAAGGCAACAGGAGTGAATTCGTCATTAGCAATCCAGCATGTGCCTAAAGAAAGCAAAATTCACACTGAGCAAAGCAAATCTCTCCATACCTTGTTCTTCTAAGATCCCATTTGGCATCTTTTTGTCCCCAGAGTTCACAACAGCTTTCCTGTGTCTTCTGAACCTGGAATACAAAGACCAGCTTCATCTGAGTAATTCACTTGAAAAGCAACAAGGATTTCTCCCCAATCCAATCTTTACCAACCATGTAATTCGAGAGAAACTCTTTCTGTTCATCTTCAGCAGCAAGAGCCACCCAGGCAGTGACACTCTCCTCTCTACTGAGCTGGAGGTTCCTGCCTCCCCACAAGTACACATTGCATTTCCTGCTTACATCATCCTGAAACAAGACACAGCTACTTCTGCATGCAGAGCTCCCCACAGACCTACCTGAAAAAATAGCCAGCCAACAGGATGAAGATGATGAAGACCAAGAGCAGAATCAGCATGGAAGTCAGCAGGTCCTTGTGTAAATTGTTCTCCTCTGTAGAGTCTGGGGATTGAAGAGGGTGAGTGGGAAACTAAATTACAGAGACTGAGTGCTAAATCCAGTACAGAAACTGGGATGGGGTGTCAAAAAGCTAGGGCAGAGCAGAGAGGGAGGAGAAGCTCCCTTGAGCTGCTGCTCACACTCCTCTTCATGCAGCCCAGGAGATCATTGGTTTCTTGGCCTTGAGGACACATTGCTAGCTCATGGTGGCCTTGTTATCCCCCAGCACTCCCAGCTCCTTCTCCATGAAGCTGCTTCCCAGCAGCTCAACCCCTTAGCTGCCCTGCTCCAGGAGGTTATTCCTCCCCAGGTGCAGGACCCCACACTTGTTGAACTCCAGGAGGTTTCTCTCTCTGCCCAACTCTTCCCAAATTTGTACCCCCTCTTTTACAGATTTGGTTGCCTCCAAAGATACCCCATGTGTCTTCAACACACTGAGGAGTGTGCTAGCTGGACCGGGCTGGAAAGCACATGCTGAGCATGAGAGAGGAGGGAGGCTGCTCCATGTAAGATCTATATAAGCATCTTCTATGGCCTAGCTTGTACATAATATATATTAATAATAGATACTATTATATATATAATACATATTAATAGACTGATTCATGTATCTTATCTCTATATAAGCATCTTCTATGGCCTAGGTTATATATAATATATATTAATAATATATACTATTATATATATAATATAGATTAATAGATTGATTCATATATCTTATATCTATATAAGATTATATGATATATACTATATTAACATCATATAATACAATATATTAATACATAACAATATAACAATATATATTAGTAACCTATAATATAGTATATATAATAATATATTAATATAATATTATAGTATAAATTTAATATTACATTATATGAATTATATTATAATACAATATTAACATATAATCATACATTATATCCATTTTCCATACTATAATCATACATTATATCCATTTTCTATACTATAATCATATATTACAATAATATTATTGTGGTATTATATTTATATAATAATATAGTCATACATATAATAAATATAAAGATATATAATAAATATATATCTCTCTATATCTATTTACATATAATATTTATATTATTATATATAGATATAAGAAACCAAGCAGCAACAATGAGGCTTAACACATACTCAAAACAGAGATTTAAACCCCCATATATTTGCTATAATCTAATATATACAGAAGGAAAGAAGGTACCTAAAGCCAACCTAGTAGCACAAAGAAAGGGAAGGCAATACAATGTTTGAAGCTTGATATTTAAGTGCTATATATAAAAATCAAAGGGACAGGCCTGACACAAGTGTGCTCAGAAAGCATCCCTTGCCATGGTTTGAGACAATCCCTCCTGGAAGGGCTGTCTGGAGGAACTTGCCTCACCAGAAGCAGCTTGACAACTTCTGTGTGCTGTTTACACTCTAAAGAAACCAAAGTCTGACAAAGAAAACAAACAAAACTATCTATTTTTGCCCCTCACAGGCGAAAAGGAGTCACTTGAGCCCACTTGTGACTCAGTAGCTAGGAAAGCTCCAGGATTTGGGGGGGTTGGTGTTAGTTCTCCTCACTGGATCTGTGCCAAGAGCCATGACACAAGTTGGGGAAGAACCATGAGTCACAAGGGATTCACATCTCTCTCAGCTCATTGCACAACTCCAGCATCACCCACCTCCTCCTTTCAGAAGAGCTGATCTCTCTAACATCACATTTTGGGGGTGCCTTCAGAAAACTGACTCCCAGATGAAGAGAACCCCTTGAGAAAGGAGATCACTGCCACCCACAAAGACTCAAACCAAGCCAGGAGAAGTTCAGCCTCCTGCCACCGACCTACTGCCTGCATTTCTTTAGTTAAGGACAGAACACCTCTGCAATGACCAATGCCATTTCTGCAGCAAGATCTTGCATCTCCTCCTCCCACTGCACAAGGAAATTAGGTTCAAACCCACCAACAGCCTCATCTTTCCTCCTGCCATAGATGCTCCAGTGCCCTCAGCATCTCCCTAGCCTCTGCTGGACCCTCTGCAGCAGTTCCTTGGCTCTCTTCAACTGGGGAGCCCAGAACTGGACCCAATACTCCAGCTGTGACCTCCCTAGGGCAGAGGAGAACCTCCCTTGACCTGCTGCTCACACCTGGTGGCACACCAATGGCTTCACTCTGCAGAACCTGGGTGTGAGGTGTGATTTGAAACAGTTTCATTTATTATTTTTACTATCTGTATCCTTAATTTAATAAATCTAAACCTCCAAAAGTATACGAGAAAGTTCCACCCAGGCTTAGACCATCAGAAGACTGAAAGATCTTTGGCCAATACAGCTGTCTTGGCCAACACAACTGTCTAGATGTTCACTGGGATTTTTAATGGAGGATTGAAAGCCAGACCTGAACTATTTCTTTAATCAGTTCTTCTTCAGAACTTGCCCACTGAATCAGAGGAGTAAACACATGCAGAAGAGGCAGATGACTTCTACAGCAGAGCTCTACTGTAGCCACTACCAGCATGAACTTTCCTCTGCTCCAACACAAAGAGAGCTGTGGTCCAAACCCACAGGGTTTTCTATTTGCAGCCACACAACAAGACCACCCCGAGGGTATTTTTCTTAGAAATACAATGAATTAATGATTTCCAGCATGAGAAGATAGATAACCAGAGAGGTTGTGGATGTCCTACCCCTGGAAGCATTCAAGGCCAGGTTGGATGGGGCTTGGAGCAACTTGCTCTAGTGGAAGGTGTCCCTGCCTATGGCAGGGGATTGGAACTAGATGATCTGTAAGGTCCTTTCCAACTCAAAACATTCCATGATTCTATGTTTATCACCAGGAGGATGGTGGCAACCCCTCGTGCTTCCCCTGCCACCCACCAAGGGTGACTCATGGGATCTTCCTGGCTTCATTCCCTGTGCTGCTGGCCCAGCTGCTGGCACAGCTCTTTCTGGAAATGGATCACTGTTTCCATCAGGGTTATGGTGTTCCTACTTTCCATATGTGTCAAAAACAAAACCACCCACAAGAAAAGGGAACTTAGAGCAGTGGATGAACATCAGTGACTGCCTCAAGATCCTCCCTCCACACTCCCAGACTTGCATCTTCTTCATCCCTGGCTCAGATCCTTTGCTAGTAGGACATGAATGGCAAAATGGCCTATCAAGTGCTCAGCTTCAGTTTACTGACCTTTCTGTTCAGATTTCACCTCCAGGGGCCTTGGCAATCTCTGCACCCCAGGACACTCCCCAAGCTCTCTGGGCAGCCTGGGCCAGGGCTCTGCACCCTCACAACAAACAACTTTCTCCTGCTGCTCAGCTGCAAGCTGCTGGCTTCCAGTGTGTGCCCATTGCCCCTTGGCCTGGCCCTGGGCACCCCTGAGCAGAGTGTGGCCCCAGCCTCTTGCCCCCTGCACCCTTCAGCTCTTGCTCAGCATGGAGCAGCTCCCCTCTGCCTCTGCTCTGCTCCAGCCTCAGCATTCCCAGGGCTCTCAGCCTTTCCTCCTGCCACACATGCTCCAGTGCCCTCAGCATCTCCCTAGCCTCTGCTGCACTCTCTGCAGCAGTTCCTTGGCTCAATTCAATTGGGGAGCCCAGTACTGGACACAATACTCCAGCTGTGGCCTCACTAGGGCAGAGTACAGTGGGAGGAGAACCTCCCTTGCCCTGCTGCTCACACTCTTCTTAATGCACCCCAGCAGGCCATTGGCCTTCTTGGCCTCAACAGCACATTGCTGGCTCATGGTGAACTACTTGTCCACCAACACTCCCAGCTCCTTCTCCATGGAGCTGCTTTCCAGCAGGTCAATCCCTTACTTGTCCTGCTCCATGAAGTTATTCCTCCCCAGGTGCAGGACTCTACTTCCTATAAACTCCTTCAGAATCTTCCAAGACCCTCACTAATTTGACAGTTTAAACCAGTAATAAATAGGTCACCAAAAGCTGAACCATTTGCTGCCTTTCCCTCTCATCTGATAAGTTCATTATCTCTGTGTGTTAATACAGCAGAAAGTGGAAAGCTGGCCATGAAACTCATGAAATATTCATAGAGCAAACACCAAAGGAATTTAAACATTTGGAAAGGATTTAAAAGCTTTACTCCTTCAACTCCTTGGCTGCTTTCATATTTAAACTCCAGAAGGAGTAAAAATACAAGAAGTGAAAGAATCCTGCAAATCTAACTTAATAAATAGAGGTTTCTATTTATTGAATACTAAGTTAATGACAGGGCAATGTCTCCACTAAATGGCAGTGCAATAAACCCCAGAATATTCTGATTTCATGGGAAAAACTGAGCTATACAGACTAGGTATGTCTGTTTAAAATAAGAATAAAGCCAAGTTTGAATCCAACCAATTTTTTCAAGATCAAGACAACTACAGTAATGACATGCAAGAAATGATAATTAGTCTCTGAGAATCAAAAGCATCTTCTCTTTTTGGATCACTTATCAAATCAGCATCCAAAAGCAAAGCTAGATCGTTTTTTAGTATCCTTCAGTTCTTTCCCTATTCTTTTAAAGCCAGGTTTTTTCTTGATAATTCCATCCAATACCTTTAGTTTTGTATTAAAAGAATACTGTATTGTTCAAAGGCTATGAAATACATGATCTCTTGGAGCTTTCTGTACAGCAAGATACTTTCAGTGTGCACACTTGGCAAAACTTGGCTTCATTTCTGCCAAAGCTTCAATATTCAGGAAAAAAGCAATTTATTTGTACCAACTGTACTAAATTCAGTGCTAAATTGTAGCACTGAAATGCAGATTTCATTCAACCACAACTGCTAAGATTCCTCTTCTCCATATCATCATACTTGCATTCCACACAGCTTTGAGCTTTCACAGCATCTAGGGAAAAAGTCCCTTTTCACTTATTTTGTTTAAATGCTGGGAAGTGAAAGAACTCAGAAGTTATTTCCCCTTCCCAATTCCCATCTTGCTCCATGTTCAGCTCAATAGGAGGAACTACTGCTCTCCAGGTGCCAGACAAGAAGCAGGACCCAGAGACCAGTCTGGGATTGTATGATTGCCATTACTAGTCAGCTGGAGATCAAATCCAGAGCTCCCAGGTTTATCCAGGACCAGGGATCTCCTTCCACACTCACTCCCATCCCCACCAACCAAGTGAAATCCTTACTTGTAGTTGCTGTTGGTTTGGGTAACTCAGTCCCATTGGGTGGGAAAGCTTGTGCCAACAGAAAGCTAACAGAGAGCAGCAGGAGCCAGCAGGAATGTTCCATCCTGGACCTAAGAGAAAAGGAAAGCAAAAGAGAAACAGTCAGGTCAAATGACAATTTCTGTTTGCTCTGCTCACATCAGAACAAAAGCTAAAGGAGAAACCAAAGTTTACTTTGGATGAGGAAAGGTTTTCCACTTGTTTTCTGCTCTCCCACTTGGTTTTGATGCAGAAGGAAAACACCAGCTGCAAGCACCAAGAATTCATTAAGGATGTTTTCCATCCAAGAACAGGAAGATAAAACTCTTCCCTCATTCAAAGACAAGGACAGAAATAAAGCTGGAAAAGCTACAGCAGCCGAGGGCACTGGGGCAAGGAGTCTGGAAGTCATCTCCATAGTTCAGCAGAAAAGTCACCAAGTATCAGCAACCTTGAGAATCAATGCAGAACTTGAAATTAAAAGCCAAAATCACCTATTTGTGGTGCTTCCTGCCATAATTGCATGCATTCTAAGACAAAGAGCAGAAGTAGGAACATCACAGATAGCTGGAGACCAAAACAAAGAGGGAAAGCTTTTATCACCAAGGCCTTGCAAACACAGAGAAGACCAGAAAGGAATTTCCCCTCTAGAGTAGGTGAAAGGAAGGATATGATGAGAACATGCTCCTGCTCTAGAGAACACAGAGAAACCCAGGGAAATTAGCATTTGTAGCTATGTGAGCTGCTCTAGAAATACTCCAATCCCTCTAAACTGAGCTTTAGATGGGACAGAAGGAATGTTGTTATTAATCAGCTGTGCATTTACCCACTCCCTAATGAACACCTGAATTCCAAGAGGCTGCCATCCCAGCCATTAGCCACTCTTGCTTGAGTTACAAAGATTTCCTTTGGCATCAGAGCCAAACCTGACTTTCTGTAGTTTGCAAATGGCAGAAGATCTCCAGATGGTGGCTCTGCAGCCACTGCTAACATCACCAGCACCCCAAGGCTGCACAGCAAAGCTGCACTAGAATACACTGCATACTATGACTGCCACAGGAGAGCAGCTAGGATTGCCTAAAAACAGGGAAGAAAAAAATCTAGGAAGCTGGCAGTGATGAGAATAACCATAAGAAAATCCTTTCTTGCATTGTAAAAGGGGAGAATCCACCAGAAAGAATCTCTGTATACACACCTTCTCAAACAACTTTCACACCAACTTTGCAGCACTCTGACATCTGTCACTCACCTCATTCTCAGGCTTTATCTCCCCACTGTGTCTAGGACTCAATTCAAACTCAGCACACACCCAGAGTTCTTTTAATAAGAGAAATAGATCTAAAAATGCCACCTTTTTATGCTTAGAAGGGATGTCAGTAGTAGTCAGGCTCTCACCAAGCTGGGTGGAGGAGTTATGAGCACAGACTGTGCCTTAGGACCCTTCAGAGAATCTCAGCGCGGTATGGGTTAGGAAAGGGACCTCTGGAGTTCACCCAGTGCATCCCCCCTGCTCCAGGAGCATCCCCTCCAGGGGCCTTGGCAATCTCTGCACACCACAAGACTCCCCAAGCTCTCTGGGCAGCCTGGGCCAGGCCTCTGCACCCTCACAACAAACAACTTTCTCCTGCTGCTCAGCTGCAAGCTGCTGGCTTCCAGTGTGTGCCCATTGCCCCTTGGGCTGGCCCTGGGCACCCCTGAGCAGAGTGTGGCCCCAGCCTCTTGCCCCCTGCACCCTTCAGNTGTCAGCCACTCCTCCAGTTTGTATCCTCACAGTATTTTATCTAT
>VWZO01001912.1:0-33901 GCA_013396975.1 Bucco capensis
CCTAACACAGACAGCTACACATCATACCTGTATCAGAGCACTCGTCACAATCACCACATTTAACCAGAAGCTCTTCCAGCATGGCTGGTCCAAGGTGAAGCTTTGCTGCAGCAGGAAGTGGCAGATGGCCACCAGGAGGCTGTGGCCCAGTGACAGGCCCTGGATGCCATCAAAAAAAGGGGGAGCCATGGTTTGAGGAGTCCACCTCTGTCAGATGGAATCTGTGCAATGGCAGTTAGTTTACCACCCAACCTGATGACATAACAGCAGTTGATGGGCAGGAAGGCAAATGATTGGCTGGGGCCTGGGCGGGGTTCAGCTGCTCCAACTGACAGAGAATGGAAGAGCTTGGAAGGGACCTAGAAAGATCATCTTGTTCAATAAATAGGGATTTGGGATTGTCCTTTAGCTGCAAAGGTGTACCCTTGGAGGTCAAAAAAGACTCAAGAGCATAAGAAGGCACCCCTGGGGCAGAGAGGGGGCTTGATGCAAAGCAAAAGTAACACATTCTCTTTAGTTTGGATCTTTACAAACCCATCTTCCTTCCAAAAAGCTAAGAATATAGGACAATGCAAAACCAGGATAAGCACCAGCTGTGCTATTCTTCAAGTAAGTGCCTACGAAAGGCAGGTTAACTCATGTAGATATTCACTTTATCATCCATATTCCAGGATGCTTCTGTCCATTTCCTTAATATCCATAAATCTCATTCTCCACCCAGGCTGATTCCTTGCTCCTCCCCACACAATCTTCACACAGCTCATAGATGTCATTAGTCACAAAGTCACTTTCAGTGCTGGCCAAGGTCACAAAACATCAAGTCCTGAAGAGAAGCAAATGCAAAGCAGCAGCAGCCCTCTCTTGCAGGAAGGCAATGAGGAGCCTTCAGGAAAGCAGTCCCTCAGAGCCTGGAGGACATTTGGCACTACTTGCAGGCTGCACACCTTGGCTAGTCCCATGGGCAGAAGCTGCTGAGGTGTCCCTTGCTCCCTGCTGCTGGCTGAGGCACTGAGGCAGCAAAGCTCAACATTGACAAAACCACAGGCAGCATCCCCACCAGGGGATGCACACCAGGAAAGCAAGGAAACTGCTCAACCTTCACTTGCTCCAAAGCTATGGCCTTCTATTTCTGGTACTGTGCTTTTCACTTTGGAAGGGGATCTTCTGAAAATCCGATCTTTTCCCTAAAATCTGATTTCACAAGTCACTCAGCTTAGAGCATCCATGCCACTTCTTAGACAGTTCTTGGGGTGAAAGCACTCTTCTTCAGAGCACCTCCCAGGGGCCTGGAGCCAGGGGTAAAATGATTGCCAGGACAAGACACCACAGCTCACACACAAAGTCACTTACCTCTTCACAAAAAGCCAACAGGAGAAGATGACTGTAATGACCATCAGGAGAATCAGCACAGGGATGCTGGCAATAAGGATGTAGGCATGAGCCTCAAGAGGTTCTAGGGGGAAAAAGGAGATTCCAGCTTTCAGTCACTTCCACTTGCTTTTGACATGCACAGAAGGGAGTTAACAGTAGCAAGAAGCAGCAGCACCACATCTCCGAGGCTTCCTAGCCTTGTTCATCAGCTAGCAGTGCCTAGTTCTTCTCCAAGGCAGCGATGCTAACAGAGGTTGATCAGCTAGTTAGGCAGCTTCACGTGAATTTGTAAGGGAAGTCAAGGTGGGAAGAAGAAAGTTTTCCATAACAATAGACTTACAGAACAGCAACAACTCAGACATGCAAAAGGGACTCAGTAAATTCAAAGGACCATTTTCAGACTCAAAATACTTTTGCACAGCATTAGATTCAGGTTTTGGGTAGCCAAGCAATCAGTTTAGGTTTGCAGTGGAAAAGATTGGAGGCAAGTTTGGGTTCTGTTTATGTTTTCAGTGCAGTTGTTTATCTTCATTCTTCTCCATTTGGGGTGAAACACTTCCAAGTGAGATGCTGACTGTTTGCAGCCACCTGTGGGAGATGTGATCCTGCTGTGGAAGGCACAAAGTACCTTTGGCTTCTCCAAGTGTCACATTAGCATCGTTCCGATGATCTTCTTCTGGGAATACTGGGCTCCAGGGCTCTGCTGCCACATCTGGGAAGAAGCAGCTCCATTAACATTGCACAAGGTATTGGAAAAGAGTTGAAGCATCATAAAACATGAGGGTGAGAGGAGCTGGAAGAGACTGCCAGCTGCAAAGATGTGTTTAGATTTCTGCAGCATGACCAGCAGGTCCCAGCCCCTCCATCAACAGCAGCAGAAGGGAAGGGAGTCCAGAAGAGCAAAGAGCCCAAGCCAAGTGCAACCTGCAGGGAAGCTTCTTACTCACTGAGTGTCCTTGACAAGGAAAGTTAGGCAATCACTAAGAAAAGCCCCCCCCAAAAAATCTGTCACTTACCTCTTTGAGACTTGTCTGTTGGAGCATTTGTTGGCTTCCCTAAAAGAATAACAAGAGAAGCACAATTTCTTCATAAGGTTGAGTAGGGAGACCAAGCAGTCTGATAACATGAGTACCCTTCTTTAGTGTCCTCTCCCTCAGGCCCCTTTGAAGAGCTCAAAAACCCTCTGAGAGCTCATGGAAGTCACAAGGCAAGTGGCTACAGAGATTAGACACTGAGATTGTTTCCCCAGGACTTGCCTTAGTTAAAGACACTTCTCTACAACCAGATCTTTCCATTGAAGCTAAGAAAAGCTTTCCCTCTCTCTTTCCCCTCCTGGGGCCTGGCAGCACCATAGTTTTTACCTCTGCAGAATGCCTCATTACCAAGAGAATCTTTGCAGATGAAGTTATTTTTCATGTTGCATCTGTCATCATTGCACTGGAACAGGTAAGGTCCCCACACCTGCTGGGGCAGATCCTGGTGGTACATCCCAACACAGACTTTGCTCCCACAGGATGGCTCCTCTCCAGACCAGTTCCTAGGGAAACCCAACAAAACACTTCCAGTCAGCCTGGACACCACTTTCCATGGCCCAGCAAGGAGCTCAGCTGGGATGCAGCATGCAGGGCACCACAAAGGGCACAATCACAGAGGATTACAGCTCAGCACACCTCCCCTCACCCTCACCCCCTGCTCCCATCGTGTAGAAAGGAGGAATGATAACAATATAATTATTGATGCTGTGTCCTCCATCCAAGTCCAGCCACCTATCTATCACCCCCATGCTACTAACCCATGGCCTAAGGATGACATCTAGATGGTTTTAAACCCCTCCAGGGATGGTGACTCCACCACCTCCCTGGGCAGCCTGGGCCAATGCTTAACAACCTTTTCAGGGAACAAATTTTTCCTAATATCCAATCTAAACCTCCCCTGGCAGAACTTGAGGCAATAAAGTTATATCTCCCAGGAAAAAAAGCAATCCTATTCCCTCAGCAAGCAGAAGGAGAAGAGCTCATCACTCAGGACATCAGGGACAAAGCTCTGGGGAACCTGAAATGAAGGTGAGACCTCCTCTGCAATACTGTGTCCAGTTCTGGAGCCCTCAACANTCCTGCCTCTTGCTCTTTTCTGAGTATTCTGGGAGGAAGGTGCTAGAGAAATGGATTTTTCTGAGCTCTTTCCTGCCATAACTTCCCCACACTTCCAACCTTCTTCAGCAGCTTGGCTGCAAGGCAGCTGCTCTGTGCAGGCTTAGGTTCCTCATTCTGCTGCTGTCTGCTACAAACCTCTTGTCCTAGGCATGGGGTAAAGGCTCAGGAGTTTGGGCTTTGATGGAAAGGAACATCTTTTAATCTGTGCCACCAGAGGATTCAGCCTTGATGCTTTCATTCTTGGGATTCATCTAAACATTTTCCTTGTCCTCGTGCCATTGTGGTCATGCTCCAAAGAGGTGGAATGTGGCCATGTTGGTGCAGTATAAATGTACTTCCAGTCAAATAATCCCCTTGCAAGCCACCTAACCTTACAGCTTCCCTGGCTCCTGTGCTCCCTGCAACACTTCTGCAATGTACATCCCATTGCAATAAAAATGCTGATCCTGAGAGGGCATTTGAATGACAAACAAGTGTCTCATGGCTATTGGGATGCTGTTACATGAAAAGCTCTACCTCCAGCACCCTTTCTCCCTTTTAACCAGTGCTGTTTCTCCCTGGAACCACTGAACTCCCTGAGATCTCTCCTGATTTTCAGACACTAGGAGTTATTTCCTTTCCTTCCTTCTCCCTGGAGTGCCCAGCAGCTGAACTTCCTGGAGCCATGGTGTAAGGTCAGCCACTGCTCCCAGCACAGGGTAACAGAGTGAAGTGGAATGGTCTGGAAAATCCAGGGCGGGGGGGATGCTCTGCAAGTTCTTTTTTAGCTGTGAGCTCTGTAGACCTTGTGCAAACACTGGGCCTCTCTTCTCTTCCACTCCTGGGCTCAGCTTTGCAAAGCTGCAGGAAGGGAGGAGGGGGAGATAAAAACCAAACCCAACACCCTCATCCCCTCAGAGGGGTAATTCCACTGACAACTGAACTGATGATGGTTTCTGTCCCTCCAAGTGACACCTTTGAGTGTCTCTCTTCGGCAAGCTGTCCCCAGGGGCCCTGCACATGTGGGGCAGCCCCTGCAGGAGAAGCAAGTCAGAGAAAAGCCTTCTGCAGGCCAGAGGCTCCCCAGGGCCTCTTTCAGAGGCAACAGGCACTGCAGCTTTTAATTTGCAGCTGAGAATCTGCAGCCTGAGCACACACATGCTTGCCTGCACCCAGGCAGGGTGCTTGCATGTCACCTAACCACAAGCTCCTGCACATCCAGCCCCTGAGCCTGCTGGTGTGCTGAACAGCTTCAGGGGGTGCCAGGACAAGGAGGTAGTGGGCAGACCTTTAAAAGGGAAGGTGGTAGGGGAGCTTGTGACAACAGGACAAGCCTGGATGGACCTACAGACTAGGGGATGAGAGGCTGAGAGCAGCCCCACAGAAGGGGCTCTGGGGGTTGTGGCTGATGGCAAGCTGAAGCTGAGTCAGCAGTGTGTGTCCTGGCAGCCAAAAGGGCCAACTGTTTGCCTCAGGCACTGCATGGGTAGCAGGTGAAGGGAGGTGCAGGTGCCACTCTGCTCTGTGCTGGGGTAGCCTCACCTCCAGTGCTGGCTGCAGCTTGGGGCACTACAGTATAGGAAGGATGGGAAGGTGTTGCAGAGAGTCCAGAGGAGAGCCAGGAAGATGGGGAAGGGTCTAGAGAGGAAGCCATATGAGGAATAAGAGCTGAAGTCACTTGGGTTGTTCAGCCTGCAGAAGAGGAGACTGAGAGGAGGGCTCATCATGAATGTTTAAGGGCAGAGCACAGAGTTGATTCCTCAAGAGTTGAGGGTCCTGCTCTGGAAAATCATCTCTGCCAGGGCCAAATGGGCTCCAAATTGCTCCTCTCTCCATGCAAGAGCCTTCTTTCCCAGCCACATGCTGCAACTCACACTCCCCTCACTTGTGCCAAGGCAGCTGCTTGGGGCCTGGGCTGCCAAGAGGAGCAGTTCCCTGCTTTGGGGTTAAAAAGGAACCTGTTATTATTGTTATTATTGTTATTATTTGGCTTTCTCCATCCACTCTGCAGCCCAGCCACACAAGCTGAGTGGAGGGGGCACACAGGCAGGGTGCTGGGAAGGGGAATGGTGCCTGAGGCACTGGGTCACTGACATCCAGCCCTGTCTCCCAGCAGCTTCCTGGGGAATGACCTGGCTATCCCAATGTATAGAGAGCTCCTTGGCCACTAACCCTGAGCTGTGCACCTCCTGGGAAGGGAGCAGGATGACTTTCTACTCATGGTCTTGGAGGGGAGAGCTCATTGTGGTTTAGACCTTCCTGCTGAGGAGAAGTGGAGAGGCAGGAGCTGAGCTCTTCTCTCTGGTGAGCAGAGACAGGAGCTGAGGGAATGGCATGGAGCTGTGCCAGGGCAGGGTTAGCTGGGATATTAGGCAAAGGTTCTTCCCCCAGAGGCTGCTGGAGCACTGGCACAGGCTCCCTACGGAAGTAATCCCAGCACCAAGCCTGACAGAGCTCCAGAAGCATTTGGAGAACCTCCTCAGGCACAGGGGGGTGAGTTTGGGCTTGTGCTGTGCACGGCCAGGAGCTGGCCTGGATGATTCTGGTGGCTCCCTTCCAAATCACGCCATTCTAGGAGGGAAAAGGGGGGGGGAAGTACTCTCTTATCCCCTCTTCCCTATGCCCTCTCTCCTATGCCCTATTACCTTCCGCTCCTGCAGCGCTTGAGTTCCACTGGCAGCGGCAGCACAGACCATTAGATGGCGCCGCCTGTCCCCTTCCCGCGCTCCCCAGCGTGGCGAGGCGGGGGCGGGAGGGGTTGGGGCTGCACATGCGCCCTGGGCCGCGCCTCACCCGCGGCGCTTGGCCTCCGCCTCCTGGCTGCGCTGCCGCTCCCCCTCACCACAGCCAGCGGGAGAAGGAGGAGGAGGAGGAGGAGGAGGAGGAGGAAAGGAGAGAGAGAAGGAGAGGGGAAGGGAGGCAGGTCCATCGTCCCTCTCGGGTACCCCCAGCGGCGAGGCGGGCGAGAGGAGAAGATGGCGACGCTGGGAGGCGAGTCTCAGCCTTTCCCCGCCGTTGCTCTGGCGGCGGTCACGGCTGGGGTGGGCAGTGGTGGTGGTGGTGGTACCGGTACCGGCACCGGCGGCGGCTCGCTGGCTTTGCAGGCTCCGCCGCTGAACCGCGGTCTGGAGCGGGCGTTGGAGGAAGCGGCGCACTCCGGAGGGCTCAATCTAAGCGGCAGGAAGCTGAAGGAGTTCCCGCGCAGCGCCGCCGCCCTCAGCCACGACCTCTCCGATACGGTGCGGGCAGGTGAGGAACTTGGGGGGAGTGGAGGGGAGAGGAAAAGTGGCCATTTCATGTCCCCCCCTCGCCGCGCACCGCTTTTGGTCTCCTCAGTGCCCCTGTGAGAAGGGCACTCCCTCGCCCCCTTTCATTCAGCCTCCCCTCCCTCGGCCCCGCTCCCAGCTCCCCCTAGTCCTCACGCTTGCTTTCTTTCCCCCTCGCCTCGCTGTATGAGGTAGGTGTTTGCTCCCCTATGGCTGGATGGCCGCACCCCTTCCTCCCCGCGTTTGCTGAGGCAGAGCTGGCTCTCCCGTGGCACACTGAGGGAGTTCTATGGATGGTTTTGTGTGTGGATCAGTGCTTGCTCGCACCTCTCTTCTTTCCCCTCTGGGGTATGTGCACCTCAGTGCCAGCCTCCCCTGACCGCTGAGCTTGGAGGTAGCAGCCAGCCCACCTTTGAATCGCTATGGTGAGGAATGTGTACGCTTGCCAGGTTGGATAGCTGCTCCTTCCAACCCCACTGCATGGAGTTAGACACACCTGGAGCGGGGGGATGCATAGCTGTGTGTTAACCACGTTAGGAGACTCCTGGGCCTCTGAACATCTCCCCTATTGGCATGCCACAGCTAGAGATATGGCCAGGGGAATGCTTTCTACCGCAGAGATCATGCTGCCTTTCAGAAATGCCACTTGTCTGGCACTGGGCTTGACAGGCACCTTGGTATCCTTACAGTCAGGTAGCCATAGTTTCAGCTCTGTGTGCAACGCTGTGGTAGAAATCCCTATCTTCACAGGCAGTGTGCATATTCTACAGTGGGGGACACTGTCATTATGTAAAGCTGCAGAGGGGACAGGCCTGACAGCCCTGCAGGCAGGAGTGGTGAGGGGAGATGTAGCCAGAATGCATTTACTTTGCCCTCACATTCTCCTTCCAACATGAAGAAAAGGCACACTTGTTCCTCAGCTGAGGAGGCTGACCCCTACAAGGGTCAGATCTGTTTTCCTGTCCTTGTTTGTGCTGGAGGCTGAGAGCTTAATCCATTCTTTACAGAACAGTACAAACCCACAGCAGGAGAGTGTATTAGTGTATTCCTAAGGTCTTTAGGGTACCACCTCCACATGCCCTTCTGTGTCCCCATTTGCTAACTGGAGATAGCTGTGTTGTAACAGCAAAGGAGCAGACAAGCAGTCACTTGTTCTTGTCCCACAAAAGAGCAGGTGCTGTGCCTGCATGCAAACCTGTGATACCATGAAGCCAAATTCTCCACTACTCCTGCCCATGAGGCTATTGATGCATTTTTAGGGGTGCTGACTGCATAAATCTACCTGTCCCAGCTGTAGAGAGCACAGCAATGTCTCAGATATGTGCTAGGCATCATAGATCATTCTTATTGGGCTCTGTCACTTGTTTGCTGTTGCTTGAATGGATTTCACCTCAGTCATTGTATCAGTGGAAGGGAAATATGAAGGAAACTTGCTGAATGAAACTGCCCTGAAGTGCCATGGCTCAGCAGCAGATGGGACAGTGAAAGGAGTGTGCGGTTAGAGCAGTAACTTCCCAAGCAAGAGGGTTGATTTCTCTTCTTGGTTAAAGCTGTAGTTTCTTGAAGTCATGTCATGATGTGAGATAAGGAGTTAGGAAATGGAGGAAGTTAGCTTGTGTGACCTAATCCTGAACCAAAGTGGTGGGAGACAAAATGCTGTGTTGGGAACAAGTTGTGATTGGCAGTGATTCCATGGTAGTATGTTCTGTACAGGCATGAGCTGTGTGTTGTATGGCTAGGTAGTACATGCTTGCTACATGCTTATCTGAGGGTTCTGTTCAGGAATAAAGTAGTCTTTGCCTTCAAGCATTCACCTGCATTTGGTCAGAATTCACATGCAAGACATTCAAGATGAAATAAAATGTTGAATGGGCTTTCCATTCTCATTTTGTTTGGTGTAGAACAGCCTGTGTGTCAGTGCTGTGACAAGAGCAGCCCTTTTCTCCTTGTCTCCTTTTAGGAGAGCCATGTGTTGGTCTGCAGCTACTGTGTATTTCTGTTTGTAAACACATCTGGTAACTGTTCATGGGAATTGTTTGCCTTGTGAGTTCAGTGCTGTGCTGATAGATTTCCTGCAAGTTCTCTCTTCCTTTGCATTTGTTGCATTACATAAGTAGAATCTATAAACAGAAGACATGCTTGGCTTAAGCCCAGCTTTCTGAAGCTCTTGGGGCAAACTCTTGATGGGAATTTTCTCTCTGGCTTCCTCTCCATAAATGTTCATAGTTGTAGAACAGTGCTTTCCTCTCCTGCTGGGAATATGTCCTTGCAGTGAGAGACTTTTTCTTGTGAATCTGCTGTGCTGACTTGTCTCTGAAGCCCTGAAACTTAGGTGTTTGGGGTAGCCTTTCACTGTTCAAGCTTTTTAGCTAAAGAGGACAAAAGACAGTCAGTCTTTGACTCATCTGGAGGATTGAGTTCAGAGATCTGAAGAGCAGAGGATTTCCAGGAAACTAAAACTGTGTCTGCATCTTGAGAGTGTTTTAGCATGAGATACTGCCAGTATTTTTGTGTTCAGAAAATGATGGTCTACAGCTACTCTCCAATGAAATCTTACCAAGTTCTGAGTGCTTTAGGTAGGTCTGAGGTGTTCGACTTTAAATTCTGTCTTCATGTGTTCATTTTTTTCCTGAAGTTGGATTTCATACAGCAGTTAGTGCCCTGAGGAAGGTGATGGAGCTTGATTGCCTTTAATAGCTGGAACTGGATTATTTGCCTTTTCCAGTTCTTATTCCAGTTCCACTCTATAGTAACTGTAGAGGCTTCACTAGATTCTCACTCTCTATTTGTGCAGCTTCTTTGCCTTGAGTACATCTTGCTCTTAGGGACAGGAGAGGACATTTCTTCCTCATTTATTTTTGCCCAAGAGCTGAGTGACCTGCTGAGCTGAACTTTCAGGCAGTGTGTTTGCACCCAGAAGGGAGTTGGCCTGGTGTGCAGTGCTGTCAGGAGAAAGGAAAAGCTCTCTGTAAAAGATCTTGGGCTCAGTCAGATGTTTTAGACCACATCAGTGTGGATGCAATGCACCAACAGTTTCAGAAAGAATCAATGCTATTCTTGTCACTTTTATTACAGCCTGGCTTGTGTGGCACAGTAAATCACACAGTGCTTAAGGAATAGGATGCAATTATATTCCTCAAAACCACTGGGAATGCTGGAAGCGTGGTAGTTCAGAAAAGAGAAAGAAAAAGCCCCAGAGCTGGTGCTTGAATGTGTAAGCATGGCTATGTGCATCTCTTTCAACCTCTGTCTGGAGGAGTTGGCAGTATTCCTCTGAACCTTTGCTGGTGAATACCTGCTCCTTGGATTTCTCTTGGGGGAAATGGGCCCAAGAATTTCTTGCTGCTGTTTGTGATGATGGAGAAAAGCTAAAATATTTGCTTTTAGTCAGGTGTTAGACTGAAAAGAAACACAAGTTGAGGTATTTGAATGTTAGTTTGGAGAGTATGAAGACTATGTCCTTGTTTTGTTGTACTTTAGAGTGCTCACTAGACAAAAGAACTCCTACCTGTTGGCTTTTAGAATGGTTCTAAAGGAATTGTGCTCTCCAGGCAGTGCTGTGCTGCTGGCAGCATCTCTGAAAGAGTTGTTTGGACTTTATAACTACAGAGTTGTTTTCAGGCTGGTCCAAAATAGCACCTGGAAGGCTGTCTGAGAACCTGTAGAGTGTTCATTTTAAGTTTTAGGGCACTTTAGGTTGAATTTTGACATCTTAGTGCTTCTTTTGGGATCATGTAAAGGGAATAAAAAAAACCCCAAACAAATGTATAAGTTCTCTTCCATCCCAGTTAAGTCCAGGAATACCTTTGTTAGTGCCCAACTCCTTTATTCCTGTGATCCTTCACTTCTGGGAATTCTCCTGATTCTAAGCAGAGATGTGCAGTTGGTTACACTTCTTATAGGTGCAGCTTGGGCTGAGAAGGATGTCACAGATTCACACTAGTTGTGCTACAGTACACCTTCCCAAAGCAAAAGTGATCCCAAATGGACTCTGCTTTAGAATTCAGTTATTCTTTGGTCACTAGGGAAGAAATTTGGTCTGCCCCTCTCCTTTTAAGAATTGTGTCTGCTAATTACTGCTTTGTATAGGTTATAATTCATCATCTTGATGTCATATTTTGATTACACTGTGGGTTTTCTTTGGATGAGGCTTCTTGAGAACCTTTCATTTTGCTCATTTCATCCAAACTCATATCATTAAAAATAACATCTTTAATTATACATCTAAAAAAACCCCCTAAAACTCTGTTTATTCTTTCTGTTCAATAATCAATCTCTCCTACAGCCTTCCTGTCTTCATTTCCAGATATCTAACCTTTCTTATTCTCTCACACAAATAATATCCTGCATGTATAAGGAGAGGGAGAGAGGAGTACAAGCATTTTTCTCACAGATGAGTTAAATCTTGCCCTGTAGCCAAAAGATGCAACTCTTTTTTGAGGTTAGTATGTAATATGCCTTTCTATCAAGGCTAAATAATGAAGATAATCCCATTTTGTATTCATTGTTATTTATCTGGCAGTAGAAATGCAGTTTCAGGCTGTAACTTCATCATGTGATCTGTCTGGACATCTCTGTATTAAGAAATTCTAGTTGTCTTTGGGTTGTTTTTTTCCTTGATAAGCAATGCTTTGTGAAAGAACTGTTTCCAAGTAGACTTTTGTAAAGGAATGATAAATCCAGAACACCCTTTAAAGCCCTTTGGTCCTTTTTTTTTCTTCCCCTTTGCCTTTGTTTGTGCCTCATCTAAACACCCAGGCTATTGACTCCTCTTGCAAAGAGTCTGTTAGTTCTTCTGCTTTATAGACTCTAGCCAGTTGTGCTTTTGGAAGTTCCCACTTTTGTCTGGAGATTTATTCTTCTCTAGCTGAAATGCAATCAATGCCTTTGCAGGTGCTCGTAGGCTCTTCTCAGCACAAAAGAATTAGAACACTAATTCAAGTGAATTAGCTCCGAGTGCCTTTTGTGACATGAAACAAATTAGGAGCACTCAATTGCCTAGTTACTCTCTAGCTTGAGCAGATGAATGGCTTGCTACCCCTGACTCTGTGTGTTTGTGTCCATCTCCTTCCCCAGTGTGGGGTGTTTCTTTCTTTCTTTCTTTCTTTGTAGAGAAGCTTCAAAACTAGTGCAAGGGTTGAGAGGCAGGAGAGATAGAGCCTAGCAATCACATGAAACCTCTCCGTTTCGGCAGGAGTGAGCCCCACTGTTAACTGAAGCTTTACTCTTCAAGGTAACTCCCAGTTTAGGGTGGCTGGTTTTGAGACAGCTCTCCCTAGAAGTGCCAAAGCCATGTTTGGCAGTGTGAGTGGATGAAAACAGCTTGCTTTTGTACAGGTGTTGTCACTTTGGGTACGCTTGGCCCAGAAGACTGACTCAGGTTCTTTTCCAGATGCTTCTAGCTGAACAGCTTTGTGTCTGAAGATTCACTTGCATGTGATCCCAGGCCTTGTGGGAGGTAGAAGCCAAATATCCCTACCTGGTTTGTGAGCCTCCTTTTTTTTTCTTCCTTCCCCTGGTCTATTCCTTTTGTGCCTTTAGCACAAAACCTCTCTGCATAGAGTTTTGAAAACACTGACTACTTTTATGAGGGGTGGAGAGCAAGCTAGAATTGGCTAGGACAAAGTAGAATGAATAGTTGCCTGGTAGAACTGTGACTTGGAAGATGAAGAGGGCAAATGCCAAAGTAGTCTAGGTTTGGACAAGAAAAGGAATAGAAAGAAGATGCTATTTAAAAGCAGAAATGTCCTACAAAGTGAATGAAAACTTGTGAAGAACTGAGTGAAAGTATGTTTAGTGGAAGAAAGGAAAGGATTATAATTATAAGCAGGGAGGTGAGCTGTATATTCCTGATTGAGTGTAATGGCTCAGGATGCTTCTGACATCTGTAAAACTCAGAAAAAAATAGATTTCATGGGCAGTTAGATGAATAAAGATGATTAGAATTTTGTGAACAGTGTTGGATAAACCTGGAGAAAATTATTTGACTGTAACAGGCTTGATAGTAAAACTAACAGTTTAAAGATCATATTTTAAAAGAATAACTGTTGAATTTAAGTTTGAGAAGCATCCACTTGCCTGCAGAAGGAAAAGCCAGTGACAGTTTTGCTGCCTGCAGAGTTGCAAGAGCAAGCAAGAGGGAGGGAGAGAGTGAGGTTTTGCCTCTCAGAGTGACCATTAACTACATTGTGCCTGCTGTGCTCTCACTGCCTCTGTTAGGAAGCATCTGCTAGATTGTGAAGATCCCCAAGCTGCTTAGTTCCCTAATTCACAGTTAAAGTCAATGTGATTTCCATCATTTAAATGGCACTTCTGGAACCAGAAAGGTATCTTTAGTGTGTTCCCTAGAGACTAGAAGGATGAAAATAGCAGCAGAGCCATTTCTTCTTCTCCCATGTGTCAAACTGAAAGAGTCAGAAGTGGGAATGGCTGTTATATCTCTTGATTTCTCCTTGCTCTCTGCTGACCATTTTTTGCAAGGTACAATGCACACATCAGAGCAGATGTTTGGAAGGGCATTGAGGAGCTAAGCTTCTGAAAGAATCATTATTTCCCCCTAAATTTGTGAATAGATGCATCCTTGTGGGAAGAATTCAGTTCTAATCCTTCTCCCCAGCCTCTTTCCCCTAAGAGTGTCTTCTTGGCCAGCTTGCCTTTTGATCATCCCTTTCTTTCCTTGTATGGTGCAGAACACCATAAGATCTGTAAGCCTCCTAACTATTTAAACATAGAAATAACAATAACAGTCTTTCATCCTTCTAACCCAGTCTGCAGGAGAAAGAGTTTAAAGGGGGGAAAAGGGGTAAATCTTGTGAGACAGCGATCTTGGCAGAGCCAAATGAGGGTTAATTTTGCATTTAATTTGGAGCCTGAGGTTTGCACTTACTTTTGAAGCTGCCTGGAGTGTTTCATATTCAGCTGAGCTTGTGGGAATTGTGACTCCTTTAGGTAAAAGCTAGCTGAGAACTTAATGCCAGTGTGAGGTAGGTTTTCTAGGTATGGCTAGAGAAGTTCCTGGAAGTAGCTGGAGGTTTTGAATAGCAGAAGAGACTTGTTGAATTGGTCTTTGTGAGAAGCAGAGCAAGAGCCAAACAGCTGAGTGAGCTGTGCTGCTGAGTGGAGAAGGTTTTGTGTTGATTTTCTGTAACTGGGTGATTTTACTCCTTGGGGTGAGTTGCAGTAATTGTAATACTGAGTCTGGAGGAGGTGAATTTGTCCAGGTGGTTTGCTCTTGCTTGGTTTGGAAATAAGCCTTTTTAGAATGGAGTATTTGTACTGAACAGACACCAAAATGTATCTGAAGAAACTTTTTGTCTGTTACCTCATTTGTTTTTAAACAATTAAATACACCAATACACCAGTTGCTTGCCTAATATAAATTACAAATGTTGAAAAGATGTTTTCTATCTCCCTACAAATTGTTTCTGCACTTTTCTTCCTTTTTGAAGTGAATCTTGCCAGTAACAAGGTAGGCTTGAAACACGTCCTTTAAAACCAGAACTTTTATTTCCTTCCAAAACTATAATACTGTAAAATGCCAGACTGGCTGGTAGCAGAGTTCATTTCTAATTTCTGGATTTAACTGTATAGATTGGTTAGGTGTTTTCTACTGATAAATGCTTCCTCCTGGTAGGAGGAGACACTTCTGGGACAGCTGGCATTAAGATGTGGGTGAAAGATTCAAGATAAATAATTTTTTGAATTAAAAAAACCTCTAAATTTGGCCAAAACCCCCAATCCTGGAAGTATATTTAAGCATGACATGTGCCTTGATTTCTTTATCCTGTAGATGATAACAGAAAGTAGGACATTTCCAAAGTAGCCAAGTAACTACAAATGACAATTTCACTTTGATTCATCATGTGTGTGCAGACACGTCAGGTCCTTTAACATCTGAAGTCTCTGTGCTTGCATTATTTGCAGTGGAATTACTCCTTTGTAGAGCTGCATTAGGCAAAAAGTGAGAATGAAGAATAAAAATCAGGTGAGAAAGAAAAAGCTTCCATATTTCACTCTGAAGAGCATGAATGACAAGCTAGATCTGTTTGGTGAGCAGAAAGAAGCAGCTTCATGAAAAGTGTGCAGAGATCAATTGGTCACAGAATCCCAGGATGTTAGGGGTTGGAAGGGACCTCTGGAGCTCATCTAGTCCATCCTCCCTGCAAGAGCAGGAGAACCTAGAGCAGCTTGCACAGGATGAGGTCATCACTCAAACTGATGGAGAAGGTTTGGAAAATGGGCAAGAAATAGGGTAGGAAAGGGAAATTGAATCAGAGAGCTTGATCCAAGGAGAGAAGGGGAGCAGAATACAGCCTTGGGTGAGGCTTTACAGCATACCCACAAATACTACAGTTCATGGACAGTAAAAATCTTCTCAGGATTTAAAGACAGTGACATTGCTGTCATTGGTATTAAAATTACTCCTTTTTTGACTATTTGAACTTTTAACTATTCAGAAATGTGGTGAGAGGAGAAGTAGGGAGTAGAACTATTGAATGCTTGACAGCTCACAGCATTGCCATTGCTCTGTGGTGAGAATACTAAGGCTTAGCTGAATTGATTCAATTCAGCCTTTTTAAGGCATGGCAACTGCTGGAATAGCAAAGCTGTCTATTTAATTAAAACTACAGGCAGTGATGATGATGATGATGATGATTCCTGGTCAAAGCTGAAAGGAGCCTTCTCAGCAGTCAGGAGGGATGAGGCGGGGAAGGTGCCCTGCTTATTGTGATCAGCTAAGGGGAGAAGCTCTAACCCATGTTTCCCATGCTTGTTGTGTTGCTAGGGTTTCTTTTTAATTTGAATTTATTGTTGTTTGAGTTCATCTCAGTTCAGGAGAACTGTCTTTTTGCCTTCCACTGGGTATGATGTCCTTTCCCTGCCATCCCTGTTCCAAGCTTTGACTTGCACTCTGGCTGAATGCCTGCTCTTTGCCTGTGTTCCATTTCCCAGCCAGTTCAGATTGCTTTTGCTAGTGATTTGCTCTTTTGCCTCACTCACACACATCCTGTCACTTGCAGGTTTTACCAGAGGTGGTATTTTCCCCTGCTTAGAAGAAAGATGTGTGACCAGGAATGTTTGTGGTGTCCATCTAAAATGTGTTATGATTGGACTTGTTGATCTTAGAGGTCTCTTGCAACCTCAGTGGTTCTGTTATGTTTCCATACTTGGTCTCATTTTGAGATCTTCCAGTACCTTGTTTGTGTAACATCAACATAATTTGACATTCTGTGTAGTTCTTGATTATTTTTTTTTTCATCTTATGGGCAGATGATGTAGGGGTTTTTTTGTCAAAATGTGAAAAAAATAGAGTGCTTTCCCAAATTACAGCAGTACTATAAAGGATGTTTCAATTCATTATCTGAACTCTCACATTGGATGGAAACCTGTCATATTAGTTTGACAGTGTGTAGTTTCATCCATTCCTCTTCTGAGATATTTTAGGGGGATGGATCTGAAATTGCTTGACTTTCTTTACACTGACACATTTCTTCCCCATCTTTGGAATTTCATTCTTTTTTTCCATGTGCTTGCTCAACTTCGACATGAAAAGTGAAGGTGATCCATGGCACACTCTTCAGAGAATGTCTGGATGCAAGTGGTGTGGATCTTATGATTTGAATGGGATGATGAGCTAATAAAACTACTCAATCATTTCAATTTGCTCTAGTTTTTGTAAGCATCTAGAGATAAACCAGCCAGTCTCTTGGTATATTCTTTTCTATCATGGTATTGCAGCTCTTTCTGCTAGTAATGTGTGTTGTGTGAACTAACATCACCCAACCAGTCAGGAACTTGTAAGGGTAGAGGAAACAGTCTTTCAATTCTTTGAACTAATTTCTAGTTTTAGTTGGTCCTGTGTCTTTGTTCAGAATTACCTTGCAAACTTTGCTCTGCCTCAGGGATGGATTTCAGTGTTCTGGGGTGATGCAGGTTATTCCTGAGAAATGCTGAATGGTTTAATCTGGATCTGTGAAAGGAATCCAGCTTTGATTCTCTGCCTCTTCTTTTTACATCTCAGGACAATGTAAGATGTCTTGAAGAGTGGATGTTGAGGCATTTCAATTGAACCTTTGCTCTGGAAGATGTTTGGATTGTAGTAAACCTTGAAGCTTTCATTATGGTCTTGAGTCCTGGGAGTGATTTTAAAGGTCTTAACCCAATGCAGAAGTGAAGAGCTCACTTTAGAGTAGCATCTGACAACACAGGCATGATATTTATGATCCAGAAATACCCAGTCTCTGAAAGAATATCACTGTGGATTTGCAGTCACGCTACAATCAGGTAGTAGGAAAGCTTGTTAACTTTACCCCCCAAACACTCACTGTTTTGGCAGGAAGTGCAGTACTGCTTCTGTCACTTTTCCTATCTTTGTTCATTTGGCTTCCTAGAGTACTGAAAAGGTTGTTTTTGGCCAAGTGCCCAAGGCTAAGAATGGCTTCTGGAACCTTGGAGCTGAGTTTAGCAGTTGAATAGTTGTGTGCAGTAGTAGCATCACTGCAGTAATTGGTAGGCTCACTGAAGCATTTTAGTTATGTGCTTAAATGTTAAGCTGTGGGAGATGTGGCTAACATCCAGTTTAGCACAAGAATTTAAGCCATGTTTAGCTAGGAAGCAGTGGTAGCCTGAAAGAAAAAAAGAGGCTTTTCTACAAGTACTTGTTAGAGGGAAGGAAGATGAGGGTAAGGTTTAGCCTCTGCAGTGAGGAGATAAATCATGATATTGCTATGGGGATATTGAAGCAGGAGCACTGCATGTGGGGAATCAAACAAGTCTGTGACATTTCCTTCTGTTTCTATCCAGTAGAGTAGGATTTACTTTAAAAAGAGGAAAAAACACCAAAACACCAACCTCATTTCCCCCACGATACAAGAACAAATTTTCCTTCCTTCTCTCTAACAAAAGCAGCTTATTTTTCATGCTCTGGTGCTAGAAAAATACAAATATTTGCAACTAGAACGCATTCTCCTTGTAATTGATTCAACTCAGATAAAAACCAGCAGTGTTATAAGAAAGAAAATGTTAGAGCAATAAACATTTGAGTTATTTTTGCTTCCTGAACAGAACTGCTTTCTTTTGAAGGAATTTCTCTAATACTTCAAGAATATTCATGCCTGTTGTTCTTTACCAGAGGTACCTCACCTTATTTCCTGCTGCTGCTTGTGGACTGGGCTTGCTGAAGCATGGAATAACAGCTAGATCTTCATACTAAAAGAGACTTTTATGTTGCTACAGTTTGACCTGCTGCCTAATGCTGGCCATAAATCTGAGCCTTTGTAGCCAGAGCAGAAATTTATGGCTCCTATGCACTGTTTCAATTTTCAAGTACACCAGTGATAATAGTATGATAAATTACTCCTTTCCTTTGGGGATAAAGAAGAGAAGGTGCACACATTGTTTTGTATTTTATCTAAAACTTCTGGTCATTTGTCCTTTTTAACTACTAAATCAGCTAATGCACTGTATCAGACATTCACTCTTCTGCAGTTGTTTTTATATTAATTTCTACCCTTGTCTTTAAACAACTAAGAGCTCTGATTGATGAGGGCTAATTCCTGTGGTTGTCCACTGCCCATCTAACAAGGGTAACAGGAGTAAATGGTGATGGAAGTGGATTCGAACAAACAGGAGGAGCTGTCACTTGATTCCCCCTGCTGCCTGTCTTCTAGAGACGATAACTTCTTCCAGAGGAGTGGAGGGAGGCCCAGCTGAGGCTGCTCCTACCTTCAGTTACTGCTGGGAATGTTGTGAAGACTTGCCAGCCATTCCTAACCAAGGGAACACTTGGTGTTCTGTGAAATATCCCAAATGTTGTCATTTCCTGAAACCTCATAGGCCTTTCCCTCACTAACTCAACAGCTGGATGCAGCATTTAGGAGATGCTCTGCAAACAGTCAGTAGGGTAATAGCTGTTCAGCTTCTTTAGCAATAGTTGCTGGTAATGCACCCAAGCTTCATTTGCACCTTAGAGTTGATAGGAGCTCGTGATTGTCATCACTCCAAGCTTATGCTGTTACTTCCCAAGACTCTAATTGCATTCTTCCCTGTTGGATATTTAAGATTTTCTCTGGCATGGTTAAATAAGAGCTTGGTTGTGTCTAACACACCATGTGCTCCAGGCCTTTATAGCTCGGCCTTGCTGTTCCTTACAGCACCATTACCATCAATCACTTGCAGATTTCATCAACCATGGCTTTGTAATCTAGGGGGGAAAGGCTTGAGAACCTTGACTGATTTTGGGTTGGGAAGAAATAAATCTAAATGTTCTCTTGTATGAGATGTTTAATGACTTCTTTGATCAATTTCCCTGAGCAGATTTTGGATTAACGCTCTTCAAACAAATCAACATGACTGATGTTCTGGTATGAACAAAGCTCTTTTAATGGACACTGTATTTATATCAGATTATGGAATATGATTTATTTCTGTAGTGTACAAGTTTTAGCTTCTGACAGTGTTTTCTTAAGGCTAATAAAGTGTTTTTCCCTTTCCTTGCAGTGATTTTACACTTGAATCTCCTCTGGTGTTTTGCTGTATGAATTAGGGACATAAAACTGAAGGTTATTTCTCATGTTGAAGAAGGTTTAAATCAAATACAGGAAAAGTTGCTTTTTAATGAAGAATTCCTCCTTGAGCTTCTTGTTCTAGGATGGATTGCTTGACAGTTCTGTTTATAGAAGCAGGATGTTTTGGTTTGATGAAATGTGGCTTTCTTGGGAACTCATTTTGAGCAAGTGTTTGTCTGCCTCCACCCTTGCTGGAATGCAGATGACCTCAGATTTTTTTCGTGTGCTGGTGCTACAGCAAGTACATAAAGAAGTGTCTGTGCCCTAAAAGCAATTCCAGGCTGAGCAGTTGTAATATTTAAGGTGAATTTGATGTCCAGGTGATCATCTCTAAGGCAATAAAAAGAGAGGAGTAGGTGGCTTGGATTTTTATCTATACCATTTTAGATATTGTGATTGCAGTGTAGATTCTGCTCCAGATCATTTATGATCTTAGTGTCTTTCTTGGATGGCAAAGCTGTGTTGGATCTCTTATCTAGGCTTTTCTTTCCCTGGTGATAATTTTGGTTCAGCTGGCATTTGATGTTAGTAGTAACTTTTCCCTTTGAAAGCTTTTGGCTAAGATCTAATTACATCTTCCCAAAGCCAGCTGCTTTTAAAAAGGCATATAAAAGAGGAAAAAGCTGAAATACATTTCATTTAGCTGAGACATTGCCAAGTATCTGAAACTCCCAGGTCTTTGTGAACTACCAACCTCTTCTTGGTAAAAGAGTAGCGAAGGTGATTACGTTTTGTTGACAGCCTTGCCATGCCTCTCTGCAAAGTATAATGCAAAGACATCATTATTTACCCATAAAGCTACTCCAGCTGTGTCTTGACATAAATTGTGACGTTCTTTGCATGTATTACCCAAGGCAGAGTCTCCTTGAGAAAGGACTTGGCTTAATGCATTTTGGAACTGCTTTTACAACACTTGTAAAGAGATTATCGTGGTCTTGGTTATCATTTTGAAACTCTCTTCTGGTTATATTGGGGTTTCTCCATTTGAAAGATGTTTGTGAGGAACTTGTAGCACTCAAGACTGAAATACTTAGAATATAATGAGATTGATTTGTTTAGGTTGAGATAGTGTAGAGTTCGGGGGTTTTTAGGTTGGCTGTGTTTAAAATGACTAAACTTTTTAAGTGGTATTGTGGTTAAATGTTACTTATTTCTTCTGAGCTAACCCCAGTAGGCAGCAAAGCCCTGCACAACTGCTCCCTCACTCCTCTGCAGTGGGCTGGAGAAGAGAAACAGAAGGGGAGAAGTGTGAAAACTGGTGGGGTGAAATAATAAAGATAATTTAATAGGCATTCTGAATTTAGTTGGCTCCAAAGGAATTTCAGTCTGTCTGTGTCACTGTGGCTGTGGTGGCACAGAGGTCTGCACACAGTGTGACTTTGCAAGTACAGATGGTGAAAGGTAGTCATTCTTGCTCACTAGCTGGTGTGTATTGTCTTGGGTTTCATTCAGACTGCCTTGGGGAAACAGGAAAGTATTAGGGGCATTTGTTCTTCTATTCCAGTAGCTGAACATTATAAAATGATCTTCTGATATTTATATTAACTACAATCTACTTTCATTGTATGGAGCATCACTGCTCTATAACTTCATTAAATCTGGTTTTAATAGGTGAAAGTTCTTGCTTCTCCCTTCCAGTTAGAGGTGCAGAGTGGACAAATACTTGTGAGAACCTTCACGTTCTAGCTGGAGGAGCTGATGAGG
The DNA here is from genome assembly GCA_013396975.1 of Bucco capensis. Lineage (NCBI taxonomy): Eukaryota > Metazoa > Chordata > Aves > Piciformes > Bucconidae > Bucco > Bucco capensis. The sequence goes on from VWZO01001912.1 coordinate 21,040, forward strand.
AATGGAACAGGCAGAATTCTGTCACACTGGGGATGACAATGTTTAAATAACATCAGCCCTCCGAATTGTTGTGTTTTCTGTTAGCCTTTATTGCTAAGGGACTAGAAACAAGGAATAAGTGTGGTATATTAGACCACTGGCAAAAGAACAGCAAATAGAGTCAATGAATGGTTTTGTCTCAGCTTTTGAGCATGGCTATGATCAGGTCTCCTTGAAAGAAAAAGGAGTTACAGTGAGGATAGTCATTTAGTTTCTATCCTGCTGTATTGCATTCAGGCAGCTTGGGAGCATGTGTGTATTCTCCTTGGAGGATTGCTCTATGTTCTTTAGTTTCCACTTAAAATGTCAGTCAGAAAATGAACTAGAGAGGAAGCCAGTGTTTAAATAATGTCATTTGCCATCTAAAGTGGTTTTAGGGACTTCCCACTGGAATTTCACTGGGGTAGTTTTTTAAACTTGGAAGTGAAACTTGAAAGAGGAATTTTTAATAGCCAGCAGTAGTTTTCAGCTCCTAACAGGAGAACATTGCATTGCACACTTCAAATCCTTCTTACCTGTGACTGAATCTATTAATTTATGTCTGTGGAAAAATCTGTACTTTTTTGGTATGGAGAGAGCCAAATGATCTGTTCATTGCCTCTCTGCTATCTTGTTTCAAGAGAATGAGAGAAATAGGAAAATCCATAGATGTAGTTCAACTGAAGAAATAAAATAGGTTTCTCTTGGCTACTGTAGCTCCAATATCTTGCTGAATGATTTAGAATATTATCTACTTTCAGCAAATGGCAAGAGTCATTGTGTGATATTTCCCAAAATGCTGCTTTTCATTGCAGAACAAATGGATTGTCCTGTTTGCAAGTGCTAGTTCTGAAGGTTACCAGCTCAGTGTTCCTTGTTTTGTTGAGGCTGTCTGACCAATGTATGTGCTTTGGATTTGCTTGGAAGAGGAAGATTTGGAGATCACTGGTTTTTCCTTGTTAGATTTGTGTATGTATCTATCTTACTCAAGCTTGTAGGGAAGGTAGGGTACTTATTTGCCAGATAAAGCCAGTCAAGCAGTGAGATTATATTTCCTTAACAGACTGTTCCTTGGGCTAACTATTTACATAAAACCCCATTTGGTTTTAGTTTCATAGTTACATGCAGGCAAAATATTTCCATGTCTACTAGCTATTGAACTTACTGCTTAGCAGAGCTGTGTCTGAAGCGGTTTGTGGAGCAAAGAGCTGCCTCAGTGCTTGTGCATTGCATTCTGTCCTGTGCAGGGATGTGCAAGCACATGTCCCTAGACATGTGAGAGAATTTGGTGTGCACACGTACCAAGCAAATTGGGAGATTCATTTTCTTGTAATTGGAAGAAGAAAAGGCATGCTTTTCTGTCCATCATGTGAAAATTAGAGCTCTTCCTAGTGTAGTCTCAGAGGCAGCATTAAGAACAAAGTGTGATCTATGCAGGATTGATTAAAAGGAGTTGTGTCTATGTTTTGGTTTGAAGTTAGTTGCTGCTCAGAGGAGATACTATGGAATTATGTTCTTTTTACACTAATTTCTGCATGGCCATGCTTTTCTGTGTTTAGTACTGTAGCTTTAGCTATCTTGCTCTATAGTTATGTGAGTTATATAGTTATCTTACCTGAAGCACGCAGCTGACTCCTGATCTAAAATCCCTTTTCTCTGCTTCTGCAGAAAAGGTAAATACCAGCAGGATGTGAGCACCATCAGGTTCTAACCTAATCTATTCTTTTGTGGCTGCAGTTCAGCAAGAAAACAAACGATATCTTGCTTTTCACTTCCAGTTTTATTGTAGAGATTTCCATGTAAGCTTTAATATTGTGGGTTTCATTATTTCCAAGATTTGCTTAGGGTCTGAGAGGAGTTACCTGTCTTAAACATATGTCCTGAGATATTTATGACTCCCTCATTATCTCTTTTCTGATTCCTTTTTTTGAGATTACCATAATATTTTGCTTGTCTTAGGCGAAGGAAATGCATTTCAGGTATTTGATTGCCTTCTGTTCCTCTCTGTGATGAGGAATACTAACAGACAGTGTTTTCAGTGGATTTAATAGAGTTAAGTGTTTTTAATGAACCAATTTTGTGCCTTCTCTGGGCTCTTTTTGTATCATAATTGCATTCCTTAAAAATCAGTCTCCCAGCCACTAACTCTTCCTCTTAGATGTCAGGGGATTAGTGTCACTGTGTTACTTGAAGCAAGATGTGTTAATCCCTTATTCAGGGCTTAAAGCTGTGAATCCTACAGCAAAACTGCTTAGAAGCTGAGGCAGTGTTGTCATCTGTGACATTTCCAGTGCAACAGAGGCAGGTTTTATTGGCTTTCTGTGTTGTGTGTGTTTGGTTTGGGTTTTGTTGATTGTGTTTAAGCATTAAACCCTGAGGCAGGTGCAATGGACGAAATTAGCAAGGAAAGTCAAGTTAATTACTGATTGTTTCATTTGGATACAACTGTATCAGAGAGATTGGTTTGTGTCTGCCTTGGCAATTAGCACCACTCGGAAGAGTGGCTCATGGAAGCACAGCAGTTGGTGTTTGGGCCCCAGTCACCTTCTTGTTGTCAAGGTACAGGGATTCTAGTTTTCCCTTCTGCTCTCCTAGACTGAGAGCCCTTTTAGGAGTGTATTGTCAAGTTTGGTTGCCTCTAAAAGTTGATGTGCTCACAAATGGTTAGGGGTTAGAGGGGACCTCTGGCGCTCATCTAGCCCAGCTTCCCCTCTCAGAGCAGCTTCACCTCAAGCAGCTTGCACAGGATGTGTCCAGGTGGCTCTGGAATGTCTCCAGAGATGGAGATGGCCAGTGCTTCACCAGCCTCTAAAGGAAAAAGCTCCCTGCTGTTCACTATAGCATGGGAAGTGGTGATGGTGAGGAGACTTGGTCTTTTGGATTCTAGAGCTGAACTGAGATGCTGCTGGGACACACTGAGTGTATTTTCAACCACCTGAATGTTTGGGGTGTGTTTTCTGGGACTTTCTTTGGAATAAGAGGAGGATGCCTATAAATGTTGGTATGTTCAAAGTATCATGTCAGGCATACAAAACATAATCACTGCCTCTTCTGCTGCAACAGCAAATTAGTATCTGTGTCCCAGCTTGGAGGGACAGAATGCCCCAGAGTCCTTCGGATCGTGTATTGCACTTGGAAAGATGAGTGTTGCTAATGCTTTTAAAGCTGCACTTAATTGGCTTACATTTGGCCACTATCCAAGTTTTCTTGGAATAACTAGCACTGTTAGGGGTGACTTTCTCTCCTTCTTGTACATGAATTCATAAAGAGGTCATAAAATCAGGTTTTTTCCAGTTAGGAAGCTTTTAAATCAGGCTGCCCTTGTTTGGAAAGTTGAGAGGATAAGCTCAATTAACATTTGATTGTTTCATATGATTCCTAAAATACTGTTTTACTTTTCTTTTGTAACTCTTGAGTATTTTCTTTGCACAGCTAATAAGCATTTTTATTAGCCTGGTTAAATGTTCATACATTTGGGGTTTTATCCTATCATGGGGTCTTGTCCACTCAAATTCAGACTATTTGTTAGGATGTTTGATATGAACTTTTTTATAGTTGGATTCTTCTGATTTTCCTCTGCAAATCAGTTGTCTCTGGAGAGGAAATAGTCATCATTTCCTACTCTTACATGTAGTTTGTTGTAAACATTTCTGAAGAGAGGAGAAATTCTCTGTGTAAGAACAGACCAGGACATAAGGCATAGGCTCAGCAATGAAGCAGTAGCTGCAGCAGCTTTTAGAGGCACCCAGAACCTAATCCTTAGGGTAGGAAGCAGCTGATGGAAGACAAAGTGTGGTGGTTCAGCTAACCTGGAAGTGACTTCTGTCCAGCCAGCTGGCTGAGAGAGACCAAAAAGACAATGAGGTGCCATAATTAGGAAAAACCTCTTAATGAAAATGAACTTGACTTTTGAGCAGCTTCTCACACAGCTCTGTTAGTTGCTGGCACTGACAGCAAGGGCCAATTCCAGCTGTTCCTTTTCCTGAGGGATGGGCTCATCAGAGCATGCTTTCACCTGAGACTGCAATTCAGCCTTCCTGTAGTTTGTGCACTTCATGAACTCCTCCTCCTCAGCAGCTCATCCAGGAGTTTCAGGGTTTTCCCCCTGGATTTTCTCTTCTTCCAACAGCTACAGAAGCCAAAGTTAGATCTCATTTCTGACTACTACTGGTCAGCCCTTTTTGTAGCATTTGCTACTTCTTAGACTTCATTCTGTCACAGAAAGGTGCTGCTGCTTTATTCCAAAAGCAGTGTTAAGTGTTCAGTTCAGTCAGGTGAGTTGAATCCATGTCAGCTGAAGGAACATAGTTCTGGGACTCTGTTTTACTAATAATAAACTTTATTGTTAGTAAGAGAATTATTATTGATAAGCAACTATAAAAAAGCAAGGCTAAGCATACTACAGAAACTTGTACTTGATCATTTGCTTTAAACCATTATTTACTAGAGGGCTGTTATATGTCTAATAATAGTATTTCTTACCAAAGAAACCTAAATATAGATTTAGTATAGTTTTAGATGCTTTGAGTTTTTGAAGGAGAAACCAGACCAGATAGCCCTAAATCTGTGAGAAAATGTGTGCTGACTAGTTGGTTGGTTGGCTGATTTTGATCCTGGACTTTTTAGAGGGAAGGGTTTTACTTCCCAGTTTAGTCCACAATTTCTGTCTTCATTTAATACCTAATTAATACCTTAATCTCTTTCAGGAGCTCTGCAAGGATCTTTCCTGGGTCCAGTTCAAAGCCCACCATTAGTTCTGGTGTTCATATTGTTGTGCTGCTTTGTGTGTTTGTTCTTAGCTTCTCCCTGTGGCATCCCAGTTTTCCTGAGCTGCACTTAAGGGGCATTTGTGGATTTAGGGTAGAGAAGGGAATATACAAAATATTCCCCTCTTAGCTTGGAAATAACCTGAGAATCCAACTAATGGAATTTGCGTAAAGGAAATGAATTAGAGGAATTCAGAATGAAATGAGTTTTTCATGCTAATTTACCATGTTGTCTGGTGGTTTCAGAGTGGCAGATGTTTAAGACTAAGGTGTTAAATTTGAACATCCTTTTCCACATATCAGGTAATCCAGATTTGTGGTCATTTGTTGGAATTGCAGCCAACAAAAATAAAACAATGCAGACATCAGAAGCATGATGTGTGCCATTGCTTCAAAAGAAGACACTGCTTTATTCATCCTGCTGTGATAGAAAGGCTGGATGTCTTCCAAAACTGAGGTTTCTGCCATTAACGCCTAACTTTGAGATAAAGAAAGGATTGCTACTGTCATATGCTACAGATAAATGGGGAAACTCAAATTACACTTGCATCTTTCTGAGGAAAAGACTAGGGTATATGCTATCAGTTTTTATCTGGATTTTTTTGTGCAGTGTTGAGCCCTGAGAAGGTGGACATGGGATGTAAAATTTGTGTATCTTGAGTTAAATGTTGCTTGTGTTAGGAGATTCTTGAGTAGCTCACTGCACCTGAATGATGGATGTAGTATGAGCTGTTAAGAGAGGGGCAAGCTTGTTAGTGTAACTAACAAGTGATGGTTACTAACAAGTGATGGTTTCACTTATCTGTCTATCTTAGTGACTTAATACCATGTTTGCAGAGACAGTTGCTAAATACCAGGAATTAGGCTATTTGTTTCCCACTGGCATTTCCTGTGGGTATGTTGCATTTTATTGCCTACATTCTACATGCAATGTCTTCAACATACTTTTTTTATTGAGTAGTAATAGAAGCAGCAACCCTAATGAGCTCCTCAAAAGAAATCCTGTGGGTGTGTTGCAGCTTGTTCCTTTGTACTGTGAGAATGCTCAGGGTTCTGTGAATGGATGACTCTGCTTTTCCTGCCACAGTGAGCCTTTGTGTAATATTCCCCATGGTTTTGGAACAGTCATATTGGTATCATGTTATCTTTTTTTACTTAGCAAAAGAGAAGTCTGTTAGCTCAGTTGGAAGTTCAGAGTCAGAATGTAAATTTGGGGTTGCTAGAATATAGTTGATTTTCCTTATGTACATCCAAGTCTGTTTTAATTTGATCAGAATAAAGCTAGAACCACTTTTTCATTAGAAAGAAAGAACAAGCAATCATCCCCAGCCCATAGGGCACCCTAGAAACTCCTGACTTGATGGTTTTATGCTATGTAAATAGTACATTTCTAGGGCATACCACAGATTCTTGGTGACTTTTCTCTCTAGTGGGGGAGATTAAGCAGGGAATTTCTATGGAATTGCAAAAATGAGTTTTCAGGATAGCTACAGATCAGCTCAGATTGTGAAGAAATCCATTGGAAAGGAGTTTGTTGCTACCAGCAAGAGAAGTCTCAATCTATAGGAGTGGTTTGCAATGTGTAAGGCTTGTTCAGAGCTCCTTCTAGAGTAAATCCTAGGGGATTTGTTTCTGCTTTGGGGTGTTTGTTTTTTCCCTATGGAAACTCTGCAGGATACGGGATCTTCTGCAACTGGCAGGAGCAATTTGTCTCTAACTTCCAGGACTGAAACTGGAACTCACTCCTGGATTGGATTCCTGTTTACTATTTGGCATGCAGCTATTTTTAGCCCAGTTTCAGAAATGCTTGTGAATCTTTGCAGTGCCACCATCTTTTCAATGATTTATTCCCTTTTGTTTCTAGTTCTGTTAACTCCAATCATTCTGCTGTGCTCCAAGGATTCCACAACTGAATTGCATTCCTCAGGAAAGGACAATCTTAGACTTGCATACTAGGTCATGTACAAAAGAACTAAATCAGGACTTTCATCAACAACTCCTACCTCACCCAAATCCCAGCATTCCAAAGCCTTAAGGATGTTTGTTGTACAACTACAGTTGAGGAGGAAGGAATGGGGTTGGTTGGGGCTTTTTTACCTAGCACTGGCACTGAGGCTATTTGCTTGAAGTCCAGACAAAGCCTTCCTGAAGCCAGTTGCACTAGCAACTAGATTTTCAGGTGTGCAAGTCATACCCCAACTGTAAAACACAAAACACATTTTGTGTACCATGAAGTGGTTCTGCAGGGGACAGACATTCTGATTCAGGAAGCTACCTGGGGCTTTGTTTTCACAGTTAAACCAGAAAAATAGTCGTGGAAGTGGCATGGATTTGGATTTTCTTAACTATGGTAACTGGCAAAACAGTGAGGCCAGGGTAGTTCTGTTTGGCTGAGGCAAGGTTTGTATCTCTCTCTAATTCTGACCTTGACTTTAGTTTCCCTAGAGGGAAAAATTTCTTGTCCTTACTCAGCAGTACCTAACAAACCTGAAAACTTGTGGCTGTCAAACCAGCTTGCAACTGTGTTAAAATTCAAGTGGTTTTAACCTTACCTGTTCCTTCCCTTGTATCTATGAGCAAAGTTCCACGGGTGTTGGTTAGCCATTTTCAGTGTACTTCCCCCTTTCTTTGAGATCTGTTTTTATTCTGTGTGGGATTTGGGGATTGTGCTGGATATCCTCATCCTGTGAAAGCAGGCTAGCACAGGATGTTAAAAGCCTCAGCAAAGAGAGAGGAGCACTGGGATCAGAGGTGCAGGAATTTGGGAAGTCCAGAATGGTACTGAATGCCTCTTGAGGGTTGTATTCCTCAGTCTAAAAGATGGGCAGTGTGAATCACAGAATCATTAAGGTTGGAAGAGACCTCCAAGAGCATTAACTCCAACCATATCCCACGTGTGGATTACGAGCAATGCTTGCTCTTCCAGGCCTGTGAGTTCACCTAATTGCACAAACCTCTTCCTGAAGATAGGGATGTTGCAGCTTTAGAGCAGGGCCACTCCCTACAAGGTGCTCATCTGCAGGCCAGCAGTTAGGTCCCTGTCACCAAGTCACAGAACCTGCCTGAGCCATGGAGCCCCCCCAAAGTGTCATTGTGCTGGTTGGAGTGTGGTGCCCCTGTCAGCCTGCTCCCCAAGGCATGGAGGAGGTCAGGATGTTGGTGTGGTGCTTTCTCCACTGCCCAGTCAGCCTTTGGTGCTTGCTCTGTTGCCATTCTGAGGTTCTGCTCCATTTGAAACAAAGCATGAATCAGAGAATCATTAAGGTTGGAGAAGACCTCTAAGATAGATCATCAAGTCCAACCATCAACCTTTCACCACCATGCCACTAATCCATGTTCCTGGGATGTCAGAAGCTCTTTTCCCAGTCTATTTCATATCTTTTCCACTCAACCCAGAAGCTCTCACTGGCTTGACTGAGTGGCTGCAGCCATTTTCCATTAGAGATGTAAGGTTCATCTTAAAATACCAACCTGTCATGCCTACAGAATGTACTGTGCTAAAAGTTTCCAAGTATCTCAAGGCATAGTAAATGCCTACTTAAACCTTTCAATAATGTTGAGATTGAATGAAAATGTGCTGGATAGCAGGTTTGCTGGGCAGATGGCAGAGTGAAATGGCAAAACAATGTGATTTGTGCAAGGAAATGGCAAGGAGGAGCTTTGCTTTCTGTTGTTGTGCAGCTAAGGGCCTGCAGTAAATCAATGAGCTGCAGTCAGGAATCAAAATGGGCTAATAATTGGCAGTTTGGACAAAGCCATTGCTGCAGTTTTTATTGGTGAAGTCCATCATTCACTTTGGAGTAAAAAGCAGTGTATTTTGGATATACACAGCACACTACTAAAGGAACTTGCAGGGCTATCTAAACAGTGGTATAAAAATAAAACTAAACTTCTTTTGCATATTATTAAGTTTCAGATTACTTTTTTGGTTGTTTTTATCACTTTACTGAATTGAACAGTGTCAGGAACTTCTGTCTTCTTTACTTAACTCTTGAGTTGTTGGTTTACCCTAAGTATTTGCTATGGCTGATATGCTTAAGCATTCAAAGCAACAGCTGAGGCAGTTCAATTGCATTTATTTGAATAAGTGTATTTAGAGTGTTCCTAATAATAGCACAGTTCACATTTTTCCATCATAAACTCACCACTTTGAGGAGACTTGCACAAGAACTTCAGAAGCTTTGGAGTGGAAAATCAGATATCATACCAGTCTTGGTTTTAGTCTGAAACTCCTTCTGCACTTTGTACCTTGTGTTCAGAGGGGGAGTCACTTTCATCTGCTACATCCTATGGAGCTCTTCCTGGAGCCATAAAACAGCACATTTAGTCAATTTGATTGATAAAAGTATTTATTTCAGTTTTAGGCAAGGTCAGACTTAGGTTAGCCTGCAGTGTTCTAGGAGAATATTAATGGACTCTGTTCTGTTGAAAATATTTGGGTAATTGCTGTCATCTGCAGTCAGGTATAGAAAAAAAGCAGATTTTTGCTTAGACCAAAGGGTGGAATGAAAGTTCCTTGACCTCTTGCCCTGGCATCTGTGTCCCTGAGTGGTAGGAGGAGATCAGAGTTCCAGACCAGATTACCCAGTAAGTATGACAAATCCTGTGAGCCCCACACACTGGGCTTGAAGAGGATACATTCAGCTTTATATTTCCTTGGCCTTTCCAAACTTGAAAACTTGGAAATAGTGTTTTCATGACTGGTGAGATGGGATAATTACCTGTCAGTAGAAAATAGGCCAAAAGTGGGATGGGAATTCAAACTGAACTCATTTGTTGTATTCATAAGAGTTTGGGCAGCTGCTAGGAAAACTTAGGGAAGACAAGTCTCTGCCTTGGCATTATTTGGGAAGGGATCACATAACCTTTGTCAAGCAAAGAAGATAACCAGCACCTTCTCTGTATCATGCAAAAACACTAACAATGTACAGCCTGGTCTAAAAGCAGGGCCTTTTCCCCCCTCATTTCCTGAGGTTTTGATTGAACTCCTGATCTGAGCACTGTGTGGAGTACCTGTCACTCTTTGTGATCTCTTTCATGTTCATATTACCTAGCTAGTGATGTAGTTAACTTTGTAGTGAACTTTATAGTTCCTTGAGCATTAGAGTGGAGTTATGGAACTTCATAGGTAACTCAGCTTAGGATACTGAAAAAATTCTATTTACAGTATCTGAATTACTTGAACACCATTTTCACAACAAAGTCAGTGTTGGAAGCCTGTGTGAAAGCAAAGGGGATTGTTCCTTGTTCAGCTGGATTTGCTTGGAGGTACTTCAGACTGGAAAGCTTCTAGAAACTCCTAACAAGTTTCTATTTGAGTCTGCAAATAAATTTGGAAGGGATCTGACAAACTTTCACCTGCTACTTTTGTGGTGCAGTCTTACACTTAGAAGCTGAGGGCATTAGAGTTTATCCATTACAAGTTTTTGACTATTATACTTATTAAAATCTGTATATAACTGGCTTAAAATATATGACGGTGTCATAGAAATCTTAAAAGGCACTTGACAGTACTGCTTAATTAGTTTTAAATGAACTTAAATGGCTTAAAAGACGTTTTTAGCCTGTCAGAATTCGGCTCTGAAAGCTGCTGAAGAACAGTGAATGAAAGCTGCTGAGTTGTTTGCTTTGCTGGCTGCCAAAAAAAAAAGGTTTTATTTCTTATGTCTTACACCTTTTAATGACTGGGAGAAAGGTTTTGTATGTTCAGTTGTGGTTTTGCTCTGTGGCCAAGTTTCAGTAAGCTGTCCTGAAAGTTGTTGTGTGTTGGTGCAAAAGAGTGAGGGCTGAAGAGCAGCTGGAAGTGGTAGGAGTCTGCCACACACAAATCCGAGAATGCAGAAACCATTTGAGAAATGCAGGCTGCTCCTGCTGGCAAGAAATTCACTTGTCTGCAACTAGAAGCAGCTTCAGGCAGCTCAGTGATAGGCTTTTTATCAGTTGCTTTATGCCAAAAGAAATAGATAGTAATGGAGATTTAAGTAATTGTTTCTGGGCTTAAGGACTGGGTCTTTTTTCGTGTGATCTCAGTAAAAACCAGGGATAACAAATGAATCTTCTCTGATGGGAGCTGTTGAGGTTGTGTGCATTGGGCAAGACTCCCCATGAGATGCATAGCATACCTGTGGGACTTGTTGACACTGCCTGGGAGCTGTTGACAGATGACTGATGTCATCTCACAGCAGAAGATTGGCCCACATGCTTGCATAAAGTAAGTTTTATCTCTCCATACCAAGAGGTTTTGTGGTGTAAAAGAGGTTTGTTTCAATAAAACTCTGTTGAAGGTTTATTAACCTCTAAAATCAACCTCAAACTAAGCTGAAGTAACCTCTTATTTTAGAGGTTTATCGAACCTCTAAGAAGGGCTTTGCTGGCTGAAAATGTCAAGAACTGGTTTTTGTGTTGATGCTTAAGACAAGGCTGATGTGTTAGTGAGAAGGAAGGATGTAGGCAAGATCTTTCAGATGCTTGCCAAAAGCAGACCTAGGAAAACATGCTTAAGAAGTGGCAATAAACATCTCTTTCCAAATAACCCATTGGTCACAGTGGGCTGGTTATTGGCTTAAGTTTACTAGAGCTTCATAGCTTTTATCTTTGGAATTACAGCTGAGAGTTGTGATGCCAGATATGCTCAAGCTTGTGTAACACTGAGGAATCTGCACTAGAAATTGCTGTTGATTTGTTTTCTTGTGAGGGAAAACTTGGGAGGTTCTTTTGTTTATGGTTTTGTTTTGGTTTATGTTTTGATTTGGTTTGGCTTTTTTGGTGATTGCTGTTGTTTTTCTTTTATAATTTCAGCTGAAGGAGGTAACTTCTTTCTGAGAGGGGAAACTTTGTTATAGAAACAACATTTTCTAGGGTTAGCTTGTTTTCACCCAGTGTCGTGTTCCTTGTTTTTGTGGTGTGAGCACAGCCTTATGACAGCAGTCAGAGTGTGTTTAGTGTTGTAGGAAGAATGATCCAGAAGCAAGGCAGCTGAAAATGTCAAGTCAGTAAGCACAAACTCTGCTCTAAGTTCATCACTTGTAAAGGAAGAAAACCTAGATAGGACACTTGTAAATATGCTCAGGCTGCCAGGATGACAAATCTGAAACATCTGGCTTGGTGCTGGGGCTGTAGCAGAATATGTAGCTCAGTAGTGAGTAGAGATTCTCAATGCTGCTATGCATGGCAGTGGTGTCATGTAATCCTCCTGTGGAGGGTTGTGTCCCATTCATGGTCAAGGAAGCTGATTTGAGACTGAAACAGGTGCAGGAAAGGTCAGCTTGGTCAGGAAAAGAAGAGGAGTTTAGTTTGGTTAGTCTGGCAAAAGAATGACTGGGAGAAGATACTGTTCTCATGAATCTATCACAGGAGAAAAGGAGGGGGAGAAGAAATATTACTAGGACAATCTTTGTCCTTAGCCTTGCATCTTCATGTGGATGAGCATTAGAAGACTAAGCAAAAAGCCTCTTAGCATGTAGAAAATGGGAGAGAGCTATAGGAGAATTCTCACATGCTTCTGGTGGAAGAGTTCAGATGATGCAGCCTAATCTTGATAAAATAATAGATATAATAAATATCTTAAGCTTGCTGGCATTTAAAAATCTAGAGATGCTTGATTGAAAAGCCTAGACTAACCTTTTTAACAAGGTTTTAACCAAATTTCTAACCTTTTCATTTGTTAGAAGAGCCTGGTGTCTAATAACTTCTGTGCTCAGTCAGTGGTTAAAGTTAGCTCTCTGTGAAATCAAATACTGTTGTATACAGAAAACAACCATTTCTAGCCCAGCACTTGTGTAGCATCTTGTAGAGTGTCTATAACTTAGTGATGCTGGAGTCATAACACCTTTGGTCTGTCTGCAGGTGTGCTGGCAGAGGGCTCAGCACCAGCCACATGAGAAGCTTTTTTGTGTTAGAGTTGATTTTTCTGTTATCTGTCTCAATCTTGAATAAACAAACTTCAGAGAGGAGACTTTCATTAAGTAAGCCTAGGAAACACAGGGGAGTATGTGGTAATGCCACCTCCTCAGGGAGAGAATGAAATGAGTCATCATTTCTGGATAATCAGAACCTTTATATATATATATATATATATA
>VWZO01001913.1:0-30068 GCA_013396975.1 Bucco capensis
AATCATAACGAGTCCCACTGTCCAAGCCCCAGAGGGGGCTTGCTATGTCATTGTAAAAGGTGTTGGTTTTTTTTGTGTAAAGCCCTGTTGATTAGTCCTGCAATCTCCTGAGCAAAGACCCTCTTTCCCCTTTGAGAGAGATACCTTCTGTTTGGTGTCAACAATCCTGGTGCTGTGTAGTCCAAACCACTGTTGAAGAACCCAAATTTGTGGCAGTGGCACCAGCCATGAAGCCATGTGTTAATGGACTGGATGTGGTTGTTCTTTCCTACATCATTGCCTGTGACAGGAAGAATAGATGAAAAGATAACTTGCGCCCCAGATAACTTGTGTCCTTTCCTCTTTGCAATGGAAAACCATCCTCTCTCTCCAGAACTCCTTCCCTATTTACAGTTCATTTCTGCTGATCAGCTCAGCCATAACCCCACAGCACACTCTGCTTCCTGTGTCTTCCTTGAGTCTGGCTGCCCTTGGATCACACTGTCCAAGGCATCAAACAACACTGGTGGACACCTCAGGGCAGGATAAGTATCTCTGCCACATCACAGGAGCTGCTGTCCTTTAGGCAATAAAAATGAGAGCACCAGTGAGAAAAGTCACCTTGGCTGTCCAGCTTCTTCTCTCCTTGAACTCCAGTGGCTGCTTGGTGTTTGGAATAATGGAGAACAGAAAGCTGGTCTCCCAGGCACTGAGTTCCTTCTGCTGGGCTCCAGCCAGCTGCTCTCTGCCTGTTTTCTCTCTTCATTGACAATTTATTGGCTGCCCTACACCTATATATTTTTTTCCTCTTAAATTTTCTCTTTTCTAGGCAAGCCTTCTACTTGAGTCCCCTGGCAGCATATCTCCTCTGTACTTGAGCAAGAACATGTCAGCCACAAGGCAAGAACAGAGCTGTCCCTCCCTGAAGCTGCTGCAGTGCCATGGCCGTGCCTGTTAGCATCAAAGCACAGCCTGCTGGGGACATGAAACTGCTCTGCCATTTCACTGCTTCCTCCTGCTTCTGCTTGGATCATCTCAGAAGGCTCTGGAGGATGGTCTTCAACATCCCTGCCTCCCAGCTCTCAACGGCCTTCTCCTCGCACAACGTTCCGAGCCCGGTTTCCCTATTCCCCTTTCCAGCTGCTCTGCCCTTTGGGAATTAATTTCCATGCTCAGCTCCAGAAGGAGGTTTAAAATCAGTTTACAGTTACCTGAGCTAAAGGCCATCATGTCTGGGTTAAGACTCAAGAGCAAGTGCGCTGTAACTCTTTCCCCTCCTCTGAAATCTAACAGCCAGTAAGGAAGGATGACATTTTTCTCTCTCCAGCTCTGCCTTCATCCTTTCTCCCAGGAGGTCCCCAAGGCTAGCACCAGCAGAAAGGAGCAGCCTGTCCGTGCTTGGGACGAATCAGGAGTGGCCACAGGATGTCACTATTACTCCACAAACATTCCGAGAGCGAGGTGTTGGTTTCGAGAAGGGCAGGGGCTGAGCTCTCATTGTCTACATCTCATCTAATCCAGCGAGCTCAGCTGGCTGTGCTACTGCAGGGGACACAGGAGCTGGTGCTTCTCAACAGAGCCACAACCCCGTGTAGAATCACAAATGTTGGAGGAATCCTCCAAGATCATCAAGTCCAACCAATACCTATCACTACCAGCCACTAAGCCATGGCCCTAAGGAGAGCATCTAAATGATTCTTCAAATCCTCCAGGGCTGGTGACTCCAGCACCTCCCTGAGCAGCCTGGGCCAATGCTTAACAATCCTTTCAGTGAAGAAATTTCTCCTTATATCTAAAGTGTAGGATGTGTGTTAAGATGCAGCTTAGATGTGGTTGAGTGCATGCAGACACTACCTTGGCTTTGCCTTAGGTCTACACAGCCCTTGGATTCACCTTGGATATGGGATTCAAACGACCCAATCCTTGGCTGCAAGGATTGCTTTGTTTCAAGCCAAAAATCACATCAAGCCTCTGAGTATCAAATCCTTTCCTGTAAAAGCTGAAATCAGCCCAGGTCTCCTCCAGCTCAGTCTAGGCTTGTAAAACTCACAGTAAAACTCAGTTTCAACTTCATAACAAAACCCAAAGGTAGGTTTCAAGTTCACTCTTGGATTTTGTTCTGAATGTTTGCTCAGTGCAAGGTCACACAGCCTGGTTGTGGGAAAGGCTTTTGAAAGATGTGTCCCTTCTCCCAGACAGAGATAAGGACATGACCATGACCTGGTGCAACCATGGGGTGAAAATTCCCACGCAGCAACAGGTGGAGATGACCATTCAGGAGCAGACAGAAAGCAGGCTAAGTAAAAGGGTCAGAAGAAATATCCCCACCCTGGGAAGTGACTATCAACAGGCTCTGCTCTCCTCTCCCTCCTGCTGCTTCAGCACCTTCTCCTTTCCTCATTTCCCAAGACATAGGAGCTGCTGTGCCTCAGCTCTGATGTCCTGGGGAATCTCTAGCTCCCTCCATGTTGGTAAATTCTACTATTCTCATCTTGCTCACAAAGCATCCCAACTCACCAAAATGTGTCCTTCGGTTCTATATTATCTTTGTTTTCCTGAATTCAGAGAACTTTTTCCATCATTACACCTCACTAGGTTAAATTTAAGGGCTTTTTTTTTTCCCCGGAAAAGTGCTATACACATTCAGATATTATTGGCAACTCAGAAAAAAAACCACACGGGGTACAAATACTATAAAGTTCTTAATTTGTGCCTTTTTTGCAAAACTTGGGTGATGGACTGAAGCTTCTCTTACAATTTGGGAACTTTTCTGGTGGCAATGGGTGTAATTTTTACCACTTGGACAATAAGGTAGCTAAAACACCAGAGGTAATAACATCCTATTCCTCTCCAAAACAGGAATGTTTTCCTCACTCTTGGTTCAGGAATGCCTATTCTGCAGTGCTGGTGCTGTGATGGGTGATTCACCTGAAAAAGAGATTTCTCCAAGGATCAGATCTATCTAAAAATAGCCTATCTAGGCAGACTTTATGAAAGCCAGGAGTGTTATTTTGGGAACCAACCCTCACTAGTATGATCATGGTGGGCTAAGATCAGTGAGACAAAGGCTACAAGAAAATCTAAAATAGGATGTGTTTGGTTTCTGCTAAGCAGAAATACAAAAATCTGTACAAATGTGGAGTTTCTACCTTATCAGAGGTGGAGAGTTTCCACAATTCCTATTCTGTGTTTGTCTTTTCTGTAGTCTCAGTGTCCTGTTGCCAAGTCCCATGGGCTTTAAACAATAAACCTCAGGCCTTGGCATTTACTACATCTCACTATTAAACTTGAAGGAGTCTTGATTTGGATTTTGCTTGTTCACCTAATGCTTTTTGTGCTGTCTCCTGCCACCGAGAGATAGAAGGAAACAGTGTGTAGCTAGAAGACTTCTCTTCCAATTCCAGTCTCCAGCCAATAGACCAGAGAGGATGCTACAAGCTCTAGGGAGGAACTGCTGCTCCAGCCCGGCTGAATTACGACTGTCCACCTGAATTTCACTGTGAGCAAGCTTCCCTTTCAACCTCCACTCTTTCTATTGCTTTGTGTGTCTGCTTAGACACAGAAATAGAGCTAACTAAACAGCTACAGCTACAAGAAGTTGAGAAACCTTGAGCCAGGCTGGTCCAAAGTTTCACAGGTAATAATCCCCAGTTCAGTGCAGAGAGAAGAAGAGGCTCCAGCCACCACAGCACCCTTCCCAACACTCTCTTCAGCTCATGGCACATCCCTGCAGGGAGGTACCTCTTCATCCCACAGTACACACCCTTTATCCTCTGGGCAGGTATGGATGGTCAGGCAGCATGAAGAGGTTTGGCACACAGGCCAGCTCATATTTCCACTAAGAAACTGATTTTTAGACATACTTATGGTTCAGTCAGTAACTTAGATCTGTCATGCCTCATTGTCCTTAAACAAGGACAAACAATTCTGAAACCACTATCACAGGGAGTGACATCATCTGATCAGAACAGAGCATCATCAGTGCCATCCATAAGCCTGACAGCCCAGGCTGCTTGATTCTTGTGTTTCTTTCTTGTTCATTTATGCATGTACTTCCAGTAACAAAAAAAATCTTCATCTAAGGAACCTAGTCCCCAGCTCTTTTTTGTTAAGTTTTGCATTGAATACTACAACCTTCACAGCTGAGCCACAGTTCTCAGAGCAACAAAGACATGTGGACACATCCACCCATCTGTTCTTTCCCTTTCTGCTCATATATACTCTATCCAGTTGCAGTGATGGTTCCACCAGTTTAGGTTGGACTAGGGAATTGTAATTCACATGAGTTACCCTTGTGATTCTTGCTGACAGCACACAAAGAGCATCATGTGCATAGAGGTGCATGAGGATAGCAAGATTCTTCTGAGGGCTTCTTCCTCCAGAGGCAAGCATGGCACCTCAGGTTAGGAATCACTGCATTGAAGCCATTTGGGGACAGCAGAGAGAGAACCAAAACTGGACTTGTTCTCCTTCCTTAGCAATTGCTGAGTCTTAACTGCTGCATTGGGTATTTTACATTGTGCCTTTAGAATGAACCATGCTATTTGAATTCAATGTCTTATTTCCTCTATTTTGTTTATCTTAGACCTCTCTGTTACACCTCAATTTTACATCTCAGTGTTACACCTTAAAATTGCCTTATGGATACTAATGTCTGGTATCCAGCTACTCGAGGCCAATGAGGAATAAGGACATCTGCCAAGTGTGCTATTATCTGCCTCATCTCTTTGAGCTCTGGGACTAGCAGAGCTGCTTTGAGCTATCAGAAGCAAGCACAGCAAGATTGTTAATAATCAGTCTGAATGCATGCATGGTCAGAGTGCTTTCAGGTGGCACTTCAGCATGTGAGAGCTGGGTTAATTTTCTTTGGCTTAGCCATTCAAGTCACAAAACAAGGCAAGCACAAATGTAATAATTTTACAATGCATCCACTAGATGGTAGCCCAGCCTTGTCCTTGCCATTCACTAATTGCATCAAGTCATTTTATACAATGGATACAATGTGGGCAACATTGGTACCTAAAATTATCATATTTCTCCTTTAAAACAGCTTTTCTAGAGCACACTTAGCCTTTTATTGCAGGCCAGCTTCTGCACAGAAAGTTTAAGGGGTTTCTCTGTATCCCATTTTGGAAAGAGATAATCAATAGTGGGTCAATGTGTAAGTCTTCCTCTGAGCCATCCTGAAAAAGATGAGAATAGTCTTGAATTGTTGTGTCTCCTAAGCAAAATGTACTACTCTGATTCATTTCTCCCAACACAAATAAGAAAAGAAACACATCATTAAGAAGCATCATCCCTCTTCACAATGCTACCTATGTACATACCAAGAGAAATACAATTGCCAAGGACTTTAAGGGAGAGTGAAAAACACTCAAGCTTACAGTATTTGGCGCTCTGTATGGCATACACTGCTTAAAATAAAAGGATGCCACAGAGCAGCTTTTCTGCTGTGCCTGCCACTGCTCTACGTCCTCACAGTGCTGCCAGGTAAGAGGCTGCAGAGAGCAGCAGGTATTTGTCAGACTTTTCACTTTAATGACCTTGCATCTACATGCCACAAAGTCTCACAGCTACCTCTAATTAGCTGCATGAGCATTTTCTACTCATATGTATATATATTTATACATAAATATCTTCCCAGCTATTCCACTCCCAAGATGGTTCCACCAGCCCCTCTGAGGGACTGCAGATGTGTCTGAAAAATCAAAGCTCTCCAAGGCAGCTGACAGGTCTCAGATAGTGAGGTTGAAGGTATTCAGGTGAAAACGTGGGGCAGGAGACATCTCAGAGAGCCAGTGTGAGCCCTGCCTTCTGTCCAAGGCAGGGAGGTGACCATCAGCCATTAGAGTGTGGCACAGACTGCAGGCTAAGCTGAGCCTTGAAAGCACACTGACTAGGTACCAGGATGTTTCTAGAGCTCTTCTGTCATGAATTTCCCTCCCAAAACTTCTAAAAATAATAATAATATAAGTAGACAGAAGCCTAACTGGCAGGATGCCTATGTGCAGATCTGCAAGTGCTTTCACACCCTAAATTGTTTTTACTCAGCAACTGAAAATGCTTCCCCAGGTTCTGCCTCTCATTTGTATAATCCACAGCAGTTAATAGAACACTTAGGAGAGTTATTAAAAATGCTCATTCCATACTATCTTTGCCATTTGGATATTATACCAAGGGGAGTGAAGCTCACTAATGCAATACTAAAGCCCCTCAGAGTTCTGACTGCTGTACTTTTCTTGCTTGCTTCATGTACCATGCCTTCATAGAATTGTGGTCTGAATGAAAAGAAGAGAACTATCATCAGCAAGGTCTCCTCTGACTTGAGCATGTGCTTGGTCGTTCAGTCAAGATCAGGTAGGAAGAAAGCTGGCCAGAAGCACGTGGCAAATCCTCCTCTATTCATCTATAGGAAGGCAACTGTGGTTAACTGTGACAGACTGATGATAAGGTGCTGGTGTGTTAGCTGCTGGGGTGGGGTGACCTTGGCTGGCCACCAGGTGCCCACTGGGCACTCTCACTCTTCCCTTCCTCAGCAGGTCAGAGGAAGAACACAGGTGAAAGCTCATGCTTTGAGAATAAGGACAGGGACATTGCTCAGCAATTACTGTCACAGGCAAAACAGATTCAACTTGGGGAAGATTAATTTCATTAATACCCAGTTAATAACAGAGTAAGATAATGAGAAATACAAAACAAAGGTAAAAATACCTTCTTCCCCACCCCTGCCTTCTTACCAGGCTCAGCTTCACTCGTGACTCTTCCACACCCTCCTCTCCTCAGAGCAGTGCAGGAGAATGGGGTTTGCAGGCAGTTCAAAATGCTTCATCTCTGCCTTCTCACACTCTCCCTCTGCTTCAGCTTGGGATGCCTCCCATAGGATACAGTCCTTCATGAACTGCTCCAGCATGGGTCCTTTCCCGAGGATACAGTCCTGCAGGAACAGACTGC
This sequence comes from Bucco capensis, assembly GCA_013396975.1. Taxonomy (NCBI): domain Eukaryota; kingdom Metazoa; phylum Chordata; class Aves; order Piciformes; family Bucconidae; genus Bucco; species Bucco capensis. Next base: position 6,931 of record VWZO01001913.1, read on the forward strand.
ACCAGCATGAGTCCACCATGGGCTGCAGTCCCTCCCAGAAGATCCCTTCCTTTGTGGGCATCTCTGTATGGGCCACAGCTGCTGCCAGGAGACTGCTCCAGCTTGGGCTTTCCATTGGCTGCAGCCTCCTTCAGGGCATGTCTGCCTGCTCCAGCATGGATGTCTTCTCCAACATGATCCTCCATGGGCTGCAGGGGGACATCCTGCTTAATCATGGTCTACTCTGTGGGCTTGCAGGGGAAACTCTGCTCCAGTGCCTGGATCACCTCGTCCTCCTCCTTCCTCACAAACCTTGGGGTCTGCAGGGCTGTTTCTCTTACTTATTTTTCGCTCCTGGGCAGCATTTTTCACCTTTTCTTCAATACATGAGCACAGAGGAGCCACAAGCATCATTGATGGGCTCAGCTTTGGGCAGCAGTATGGCCATCTTGGAACTGGCTCTGACAATGCACACAGCTCCTGGTCTCTTCTCACAGCTGTTCTGCTGCTAAAACCTTGCCATATAAACCCAATACATTTACCTTTTCATCATATCAAACAAACCCCTGCATCTTTCTACAGCTAAGATAATTAGAGAGCTTCCTGCCCTGCTGGACTACAAGCGATCCCTAGTTGTTCTCCTTCTCTGTCTCTGATGCACAGACATTACAGGACTTATTGCTACTCCTGGATAATTCACAGTCTGAAGGACTGTCTCCTTCATTCCCTACCAGGGACAGCAAAATCCCAGGAGACAATAAAAATGGAGGAATGCAGCCAATTGCAAAGTGTGCTCACCAGTCGTTAAATGTTAAGTGCTAATGCCCGACACAAGAAGGTGGAGGATTGAGCAGTGTGAGCTCAGGCATTTGGTACTGGCACGTGCAGCTAGGCTCAGGTTTAAGGAGAAGTCTCCAAGCAGCACTGTTGATCATTTAATGAAAAGATCTGATCAGAATTTAATTGCCTTTGAAAGAAAAAAAGTTGAACACTCTCCTGATTTTTACAGAGAGGAAAAGAAAGTGGAGATTACCCAGGCACATAATAAACATCAATCATGGTCATGCTGCAGCTACAGCATTCTGTACACCCAGGTTTTGAAAGGATGTGGCAGAGGCAGGAAACAGATGAATAGGAGCCTGATGTGGTTTCTGTACGAAAGGAACCAACGAGAATGGGACAATTTAACACAGGGAAGAGATGAATAGGAACAGGCAAACTGCTGTACTTAGAGTAGTATGTTATAAAGAGGAAAAATTAGTTACCAGAGTACATCAAATTGTTCTGAAAGGCTGGTAAAAGGAAATACCTTCTGTACACCCTGCAATTAGCCTTGTTGTATTAAGGACATCTCAGTGTAAATCCCTAGTAGATTCAAATGAGGGTGATTCAGAGTCCAGCTCCTGATATGGCTTTCAACTTTATATCTAGAATGAACTTGAATGTGTTTGTTAAAAAGTAGCAAGACTTGTTAGGGAGAGAATATATGTTTCAGAAACAAGCCTAGGCAAATGACATCTGTGTTTCCTGTTTATCTGCTTCTCTGCACTACACATGAAGGCCACAGCTCCCACTTAACATATTGATCAGTAAGTCTGAAAAGACAATGTCATGTCAAAGGGAGCCTTTGCCCTTGACAGTGACAGTGGCTGCAGAGGCTTAGGAGGAGAAGTTGTTCTTTACATTTGTATCTTATTTAATCCAAAATGATGTAGAAGGGCCAGCAAGGCCTAAATCCTAGGGCTTGTTCAAACCCTGATAAGCAGCAAGCAGCATCCTACAGTGCAGTGCAGTGCTGTCACCTGCACCCTTGTGCTCATGGGATGCCCCTGACCACACCAGTGGGAACTCCCCAGAAGAATCCACATCAACAAACATACCCACCTTGTTAAAAGAGAAGGCCAGGCCCCCTTCCTTAGGGGGTCTTTTACCCCAGTGTTGGCATGCCAGCAAGACTGCACAAGAACCTCCTCCTACCAGAAGAATTTGTGTGCAATCAATAAAGGTTTGGGTCAGGGATAGCTACAGTGGGACCAAAGCAAATCCCCACTGCAGACAAGCCCCAGCTGAGACCTAGGAGGCTTCAAAGTGGGTCAGGGTGTTTTATTGGTAAGGCTAGTCAATCAACATGTGATTGATTTTGATTAGCACTCTGTTAAACTCTTCACATGCAGCCAGCTCTCAGCTCCATCATGGCAGGTGAGCTCTGTAAAAAAAGAGAGAAAGAAATGATGTACAAAATACTTCCTTGCAACATGAAAACTGGAAAGGAATTGATTTCTAAGCTGGTCCTTAGGTGTAGAAACTTCCACCAGTTGCTCATTACTATGAGGGGCAAACACTCCAGCATCACTGGCAGCTGGATTTTTAAGGTAGCTTTTGATCCCTGGGGGGGTCTAATGATCATTGAATAATGACATATAAACCCAAACCACATTGTGCTGGATAATCTTTCTGCAGCCAGCCAGTTCCATCCACAGCACACAGTGATATGACTATTGATTACATTACAGGCTAAGCCATGGCTAGTTAATTAATTTCTGTTGAGGTCTAGTGGGTAATTTGCTGAGGAGCACTGTGCAGAAAGCACTGTAGCAGCTGCTCTATGCTGACTTCAAGCCTGGTAACTCTGATAGTGACCAGCAGCTGTTCTGCAGGAGACTGGGAGGATCCTGGAAAATACAGGATAAGGTTCAGGCTCTAGATCTTGTACAGAATCTAGATATTGGTACCACAGTCGAGCCTGCGCAATGGATTTTTTTTTTTAATCTAGGCAAAAAAAAATAAAAATCTAGATCTACTTCTACAGAAGTAGCTCTGCAGTGTTTAACATCCTGCTTTGCAGCCGCTGCTGAACTTTTTGGGCTGGAAGTGAGTTTAAAGAAAACAGAAGATTTATATCAACCTGTACCTCAGGAAGTTTTTCACCATCCTCAAATCATCATTGGTGATTCAGAGCTTAAATCAGTCCAACAGTTTAATTCCCTAGGCAGCCTCATCTCCTCGGATGGTAAGATTGACAGAGAGATAGACAATAGGCTAGCAAAGGCATANTGCTCTTTTCTGCCCCAAGTTGGCCTTTGCAGCCAGCAGCGCTTGGAAAAAGCGCTTGGGAAGAGTGTGGATGGAGCCCTCCCTGGAGCTGCGTTCGTGAAGCCTGGCCATGATGATGATGACCAGAGTCATAGTTTATGCCTTAAGACTATTTGTCTCTTGAATATCAGGCTGGAGAAAATGATCTATGCCTGTACTCCCACTGACACAAGTTAGAAGTGAGGGAGACAAAGCTGTCTCTTCATCTTAACAGTAGGGCTAACCTCTGCCAGGCATCAGCCAGTGCTGACGTGATGTGTGGCAGGGAACTAAGAGCAACCTTCCATAAGACAATGAGTGAGCACAATCCAGCTCTCACCATGGAGTCTGAAGTCCCATTAGAGAGATGGAAAACCACTACTAGAGAACAACCAAGCCATACTTTAGATACTCAGCAGACCAAGTAACCATTGCCTGGAGGAAATGTCTTCAGCTGAGCTACTTGTGCAACAGGAGCTGGAGTCCTGGTCTGGACTCATGCAAGGAGACAGATTGAAAGCAAAACTTCATCCTTCAAAGCAGCTTTAATGCATGAGTGTGAGTGCTGCTGGAGGGGGCACCTTCACTCCAGAAGTCATTGCACCCAGCAGAGCTGGTATAGGGCAGGAGGGGTGACAGGAGGTGTGAGCAGCAGGGTTCAGGGGCTGAGCCAGCTGCCCCCTCTTGCCTCAAGTGCCTAGATTTGAAGCTCTCTCCCACTACACATCCTTCAGTAACATGTGAAGCACTGTCCCAAAACACATAGAACATGCACAGTGTGTCACTGGAGGCAAAGTGGAAGGGCAGGAAAGGTGCCAGAGGCAGCACAGTGAGGGAGCAGGGCCCACAGAGGACTGCGGCAGTAACTGACAGCAGCAACACATCCACAGCCCTTCTCTGGGGCTGAAGAGATCATCTTTAGCCCTCAAAGCTCAGCCCAGAGCCCTTGCCTCAGCTCTGCCCTTCAAGCCAGGGGACTGCTGGTGAGCCACTCTGCTGCAGTGCCACTCAACAGCTGGGTCACCTCCAGCTCTGGCCACCACGATGGTGGCACACCCAGCAAGGGCCATGGGTCATGGTAGGTAGTGGCTGTAAAGCAGGGATGTTCCCAGGCTCAGACTTTAAGCTCTGTCCCTAAAATGGATTGGAAGCATCTGGCTGCTTGGCCGTGGGTGGGTAATGATGCAGCCCAGCCACAAGCCCAGATGTGATTCTACATTCCTGCAGCTGTTCTGCTGGGACTTGCAACACCCCAAACATCTGCTACTGGGAATCAGAGGCACAACACTTACATGCTCTTTTAGGGCTGGTATTTCTCTGTGTTGGTGATTCTGGTTTTTACTTTCCTTGGAAAATACACTTTATGTATGTGGGCAGTGTCATTTTCCCTTTGTCCAGCAGTGACCAGGGAAAAGGGATCCCCACCTGGAGTCATTCTGCACTGCTGCAGCATTGGGCAGGAGACACAGCAGATTGAGGGGGTTGTTAATGAGGTTTATGGGGGTTGACCCTGCAGAACATTATGGTCTGTCATGTAAATATATAGGTAGGGAGCTGCTAAAATGAAGTCATTAGTGTCTGCTGCATAAATATGTGTTTAGACCATCTTAATAATAGGGAAATGCCCATCTATCAGGTAATCATGTATTTAGGCTGTGGGAGAAAAGGTTGTTTTGATAGCCTCTAGTTACTTACAGCCATTAAAATAAAATCAATCATCCAGGCAAAAGAGTTGAGAAGACCATACCATGGCTTTACCAGGGCAATAAAGAGAAAAGGAAAGTGTTCAGGAGAAAGCAAACTCTGAGCTGTGGGGAGGTGGCAAGACTTATAATGCCCAGACCAATCTAGGGAATTTTGTAGGGGGAAAGAACACAGTCCAGCTGGGAACCCTAAATTCTGGGATTAATCCTGAAGGGAAAGTTCATGATCATATTTCTCAAAGCCATTAGAGACAGATTTTTCTAATGGCAATGCTGACTTTGCAGTGTAACGCAAGCAGTCAATATTGTAATTCTTTACTTTGTCTTACCTTGGACACTGAGCAGACTGAGAAGAAACACAAGACCTGGAAAACTTATACAAAAGACCCTGTCATGGCCTTTGTCACCATCCTGTTAATTACACTGTAGTTCTCACTCACTGACTCAGCACAGCCTTGCCGGCCTCCTGCACCTGGAAGCTATCTCTTGCCCTGCATCTTTGGGCAGTTTCTAGGTGCTTCAGAGGACAAGGCACCCTGCCAAGGCTTCTGTGTACTGCTCAGCTCCCAGACACCCAGGAAGGTGATAATCATCATGCCTCTGGTCCCTGTGTGACTGGACCGCAGTTGAGGGGGTCAGGAAGCTGTGGTGGTGGTCATAAGGCTGGTAGGAGTGTCCATCTGCATGGGAGCAGCACGGGAGAGGGGGGAAAGCCAAAAGAGGTAGTAAGAGGAGTTGGGGACACCAAGGACAAGGTGGTAGAAGTGGTAAGAGAATGGGGGGAAAAGACAAGTGATGAGAAAATGGGAAAGGCAGGTCAGAAAGGGAAGGAAGGCAGCCTGGAAAACCTACTGCCTTCAGAAGCATTGCCTTGTTCCTGCCCTGCACAGTGGGGCTGTCTGGAGAACAGCCACTTCTGGACAGGGTAATGGCTCCTGGGACAAACTGAGAAGCCCTGAATTAGCCATCCCAGCACAGGGAAGCACTGAGGTAATGGAGCTGAAAGGGGACACAGGGGAGCCAAGATCAAAGATGATGAAAGAGATCAAGCAGAAATACTGTCTTCTTCTGCAGCAGGGAGGAAAGTCCCCAGTTAAGTTTTCCATGTTTTCCTTGGATTATTTTCAAGCAAGGCACCTCAGGTTGTGTGCTACCCTTTCAGGCAAAGCATCTCCAGCAAAGCAAGCCCAGCTCCTCACTTGGGCATCTCACTCAGCAGTAATTTATATTGCTGTTCCTCCTTAATAAAACCCATCGTGTACTCCAGAAGAGTAACTAGGACACTTAGTTTTTATTCCACATGCATCTCATTTGTCTTCAGCAGGTTCTTCCATAATCTCATCATTATTGCAATCACCCTCTGAGGACAGCTGACTTGCATTAATCAGCTAGGCCTCTCATCCCTCACTAGATTCTTTACAGTTTTACTGTGCCCTTGGGCATCCTAACTTTACTTGAAAAATTAATAAACCTCCCCTCTCTTATCTTACCTTATTAATGTCTGTCTTTGTAACCCATTATCCCTGCATCTCTTCGGTGACCATTGGAGGATGTGGTTACCACCACGAGGATTGTCCCCTGGTGAGGCAACACACAGGAGTGCCCCACATCATTAAAAAATATATAAAATATATAAAGAATAGAAGTAAAAAGGAGAGAAGGGGGTGATGAAAGAAGGAAGACAACCACAACAACTTTCAAGTCCAACATCATTGTTTACAAGACAGAGTAAAAAAACTGGAGTTGCCAAGAACCCAGTATAAACTATTGAGACTGATCAGAGAGTTCCTTCTTGCCTTATTATTCTTATTTCACAGAATCTCAGGGTTGGAAGAGACTTAAAGCTCCTCTAGCCCCAAGCCCTGTGCCTGCCCTGGGCAGGGACACCTGGCACTAGAGCAGCTTGCTCCCAGCCCCAGCCAGCCTGGCCTGCAACACTGCCAGGGCTGGGGCTGCCACCACCTCTCTGGGCAACCTGGCACAGTGGCTCAGCACCCGCATGGGCAACAACTTCTGCTTAATGTCTATAATCTAAATCTCCCCTCCTCTAGCTTGGATCCATTCCCCTAGTCCTACCACTGCCTGACATCCTAACAAGTCCTTCCCAGCTCTCTTTTAGTCCCTGCAGGTACTGGAAGGCCACAAGAAGATCTCCTGGCAGCCTTCTCCTCTCCAGACTGAATAATCCCAATTTATCTTTCCATATCCTGCCACCCTCTCATGTGCACTCAGCTCCCAGCCATCCCTTGCTGCTCCCCTTCCCTCCTGAGCACCCCATTAAACCTGAGTCCTTCAGTGTGGGTGTTTTGCAATCCTGGTCCATTAATCCCCTGTGTTTGCCCACACCCGCCGTGGGTAGTTGGTCATGCTCTGCAGTTCTCCTGGCTGTCTCCCTTGCTTACTTAAAACTACAATGCAATTGAAAAAAAAAAAAAAGCTTTTGCAGGTTTGCTCATTTCACACAGTGAGAGCAGCTGGTAAGTGTCTTCTGCAATTCATCAGAGGCCTCCCAGACCACCTGCTCTTGGCATCCTGCAAACAGCTGGCTCAGTGCAAGTACCATGAGCTATTATCTTACTCAATAAATAATGAAATAAAGGCAGAAAGCAGGACAAAATCACATCTTTGTAAATAACAGGTGTTCATGACTACCCACCTCTCCTCTCTCAGAGAAGGGGGAAATCAAGTTGAGATCCTTTGTTGGATTCAGCAGGGCCTTGTGACAGAAGATAGACATAAATCAGCACCAAAACATAAGGCTCTATATTTTCTTTCTTCTTTTCTTTCCGAAACCTGCTCTAGAAAAGGCCATAGGGAGCATTTATGAAGCTCCAGCTAATGTCACCAGATGTCCCACTACGCAGAGGTGAGGGTCTTGGAAAGACTGCCCCACTTAGATTATTTTGGAATGAACTTTTGTCCTCTCTTTCTGGTCCCAAGAGTAGATATGAGGTGACTTTCTCCTCCCCAGCTCTCTGCTGCCTACGAAGCTGCTGCCAGGTCTTCTCTGGGCTGAGGGAAGAGCTGCCAGCTAGTTGGGCAGGAGACAGGCTGGACATGAGATTGAAAGGACCTTGGGCCATCAGAGCTGGAGTATGAAACACATCCCTGATTGGGAAGGAACTTCAGAGGCAAGAGGAGGAAGAGGATGATGGGGAACCAGCGCCAGAATATTCCCTCTGAGATGAATAGGGATTTTCATAGGAAAGGGCTGCATTTTGGACACAAAGCCTGTACCTCCTAAGGATATTTATGTTTTAATTTATGCATTCTAGGAGGTGCATCTTGCACCACAAACAAAGGCAACAAATAAATGCAATCTGTTGCATGAATGATTTATACCAGCACTATTTAAATTTAGGGGCTGCTTTATCTATTTTTAATCCTTTTATTTTTAAAAAAGGATAAAACATCCTGTTTGATGTTTGCCATACACTGAGGATGTGAGAGGTGGCAGCTGGAGAGCTCACTGCCTGAGCTGCAGAGAGGAGAGGCAAGTTCAGTGCCTGCCCTAGTTCTCTCCCCTGCAGGGGAAAGCCTTGCCTGGCAGCTTGTCTCCTTCCCTTTAATGGCAGTCCTCTAGCAGCAAGGTATTAACCACTGGGAGGAAGGATGCCTGACTCCAGCTCCTGGTACTGCAAGGGAGGACTGGGAGAGAAGTCTTTAAAAGTCAGCTTTTAACATCCTGGGAGAAAAAAATACTTGTGATAGTGTTCAGAGTGACTCTTTTCTGCCTCTTGCTACCATACAGGATGTGCTACTGAAAATGCAGACCCAGGTGTCAATCCCTCTCCTTAAATCAGCTGACTTCTAAAGTGGAGAAGGAGCTCTCATTGGATCCCACAAACAAGAGGGCAAGAGGAAACAGCCTCAAGTTGTGCTAGCAGAGGTTCAGGTTGGATATTAGGAGAAATTTCTTCACCCAAAGGGTAGTGAGGCACTGGCTCAGACTGCCCAGGGTAGTGATGGCATCACCATCCCTGGAGGGGTTGAAAAGACATTTGGATGCGGTGCTGAGGGAAAGGGTTTAGTGGTGACTTGGCAGTGCAGAGTTAACTGTTGAACTTGATGGTCTGAAAGGCCTCTTCTAACCAAATGACTCTATGAACCTTTGCCACTGCAGAGATTAATGCTGTCCTACTGCATATGATGTGCTTTCCTGTGCTTGCCCTAAACTGCAGCCTGAAGCAAAAGCATAGACCAAAATGTTTCTCCACTGTGTGTATCAGATTTTCTTTATGCCCTGCATCTTGCAGCTTTTCTTCCTTTTTCCACTAAGCATTTTCTGAAATTTGTGGCTAGAAGCTATGCTTTTTATGATATTTTAAGTACACTGCCTGCTTGTTTAAAGTGCACCTTATAAAACTTCAGTCCTCAGCCAGCTCCCTATAAACTGCTTCTGGTTTATATCAACAGGCATCCAACCTTCCTTGCCATTCTCCACCCACCCCTTTTAATAACAAAGCAATCTCTAGCAACAATTTCTCTTGCATGTAGTGATGCAGCCTGCTCAGAATTCCAGGCAGGAGGCTTTGACTTGACTTTATTATTTTACCAAGACTAAAATCCTCCAGATACTATTTTCATTTTTAAGAGCAGCCTGGGTAAACACTGAAGATGGAATTAAGAATTGTGCTTTTGACAGAAAGAAGATTGAGTAAAATGAACATGGGGCATAGCATAACCTAGCCAGGAACCCAAAAAATAGCTAGCACAAGAGGAAAAATAAAATAAAATAAACAAAAGCTAGTGGTTCATTATGAGCACAGACACACTCTGTCGTAACTCAGGCTCCAAATGTCCTGAAACCCATGGGTAGTTCAGAACTCATTTCTGGTCTGGCCAAATCTGTGACCAAAGTGGTCTTCCAATATTATTTTAGTTTGGCTTTGCAGCAAGCAGCTTGTATTTCTCTATAAAAAGCAATGAGGGGCAAAGCTCATAGAGCATGAGCTTTGGTTCAACAGGAAGGATAGTTCTTTGAGAGCTAAGTTGTCCTAGTTTGAGTCAAAAGAAGGCATTCCAGGTCATATAGGTCACATTCAGTCCTTGAGGCTTTGATAGCAAGCACGGGCCTTGGAGTCTCTTGAATGAGGCCTAAGACCAAGCAAACAAGTGCTTAACTGAGCTAATTAGCAGCCAATTGACAACTAGTATATATAAGGAGAGGACTGGGTCTCTACCCAGCCAGGAGGTTGAGCATCTGGGCTCGGCTCGGCTCGGCTCGGCTCGGCTCGGCTCGGCTCGGCTCGGCTCGGCTTGGCTCGGCTTGGCTTGGCTCCACTCTGCTCCGCTCGGCTCCTCAGGGGCTCTCTCTGTTCTACCTTCAATCCCAGAAGGATGAGCACCTGGGCTCTGTGAAGATCAGCAACCCAGCACTGTTCCTACAAGACTTTCCCTGTTCTGCTTTGCATCTTCAAGAGTTCCTTAGTTCCAGGATCTAGCTCCTGAGCCTGAGTCCCAGCTGCTGCTGAAGTCCTCCTGCTATAGCATCAGTGGTGACACAGTTACCATCAAAGAGGGTTTGGTTCTGGCATTGGTTTTGTGTGTGTGTGTGTACAGATTCTTCATTTTTCTTGTTGTTATTTTCATTAAAGTAGTTTAAGTTTCATTTCCAATGTGTAAGTATCTCTCTCTCTGTTAATTTCCCCTTTTNCAATTGACAACTAGTATATATAAGGAGAGGACTGGGTCTCTACCCAGCCAGGAGGTTGAGCATCTGGGCTCGGCTCGGCTCGGCTCGGCTCGGCTCGGCTTGGCTCGGCTTGGCTTGGCTCCACTCTGCTCCGCTCGGCTCCTCAGGGGCTCTCTCTGTTCTACCTTCAATCCCAGAAGGATGAGCACCTGGGCTCTGTGAAGATCAGCAACCCAGCACTGTTCCTACAAGACTTTCCCTGTTCTGCTTTGCATCTTCAAGAGTTCCTTAGTTCCAGGATCTAGCTCCTGAGCCTGAGTCCCAGCTGCTGCTGAAGTCCTCCTGCTATAGCATCAGTGGTGACACAGTTACCATCAAAGAGGGTTTGGTTCTGGCATTGGTTTTGTGTGTGTGTGTGTACAGATTCTTCATTTTTCTTGTTGTTATTTTCATTAAAGTAGTTTAAGTTTCATTTCCAACGTGTAAGTATCTCTCTCTCTGTTAATTTCCCCTTTTCTTCCCTGGAGTGGGGGACAAGAGGGATAATAGAGAATATCTGTCCCTGGGTCGGTGGTTAACCCAGCCCTAACCCTTGACATAAGTGAACTACCACAAGATTTGCAGAACTGGATTAGAAACATCATGGGTTTTTTCCAATCGTATTGACTGCTGCTTTTCCATCAAGGCAGAACTATACAAGTGTCCTCTCCTGTATGATGCTGATGGCTCTAATTAATACATTGCAATACTCCTGAAGACTGCCCAGCACATCCAGCCAAGGCCAGAGCACCCCTGCAGCAGGCACATAGTATATAAGAAAATACAGCCCTCAGTGAGGGCCATTCATCTCTCTGCACCAGCCTCACTGGGCTTTATTTCCTGCTTGGATGGCAGGGCACATGCTTGCAAAACTGAAACCTCTTTAGCCTAAGGATGCCACAAAAAGATGTATTTCTACTTTCTTTATCATGGTTATTACTATTACTTTGTTCCAGTGTTGTTTTCACTCTCGCTTGTGGCAGCTCTTCACAGTCTCTTCTGAATATCACATTCCACTTCAGCCCTTGCTTCCCCTTCTCCAAGCACCATCATGCACAAGACAGGATGTTTTCCAAGCTGCCTGCAAGTGCCACTGGAACTCCCATGCTTTAGTTAAAAACTAGAAGTAAATGAAGGATCTGGAGTATCAATGGGAGGTAATGTTCAAGCTGATGGTGCAGTACTGTTAATTACACAATACTTTTATTGAGCAATTCTGTGGAAATTCTTACTGCTATTCCTCCTTAATAAGATCCATTGTGCACCATAAAATAGTATCTAGGACACAGTTTGTATTCTGCATGCATCTCATATCTCTTTAGCACATTCTTCCATATCCATAATCTCATCATTATTACTATTACCCTCAGAAGACAGTTGACTTGCATTAATCAGACAGGCTGCCATTCCCTTGCCAGATTTTCTGCAGTTTTATTGTGCTTTTGGACATTTTAATTAACTTGAAAAATTAATTAAAAATCTTACCTTATTAATATCTCCTACCTTCCCCCTCCCCAGTAATCTATTATCCCTGTTTATCAGCACTGACCATTCAGTTCCAGAGTGGTTTTGTAATGGGAGAGCAAAACAGAATGCCCAGGTAATGCTATAATGATAGAGTGACTCTGAGACATCTTAAAATGCTCAGTTTGGTCTTTTATTTCAAGTATGCATGACTGTTGGAGAAGTAAAACCAAACTGCTACAGCTCATTAAAGACTCTTGCAATTGCTTCCCATTCACAGCCCAACTGAAAGGCTCAGATTTTGCTGCTGTTCTTGCACAGTTGGTTGGAAATTGGCAGGAAACTGACTGAATGAAACGAAGGCCAACTCATTTAAAGATATCACAACACATCCCTGAAACTTGGGTGCCAGTCACATTAGTTAGTTTTATAATAGCCTTTAAGAAAAAAAATTAAACAGAGTTTTACAGAAATTAATAAGGAATCTGTGTAAGTTACTCTTAAAACAGGTGTGGTTTAATAGACAAAAAAAAAAAATAAAGCCTTTCTGCTGATACTTTTAAAACAAGCTTCAGAACTTGGTAAAGAACTATTGCCCTAACATGGAATTCTGTGCAGTGGTTCAAGTGTCTGAAGAGGCTGCAGTATTTTGTACAAAAAATACAGCACTTGGCAGAAAGGGCATTTTTCATGCATTTTTTTGTCTTTCCTGCCACGCTCCTCTCGATTGGTGAACACTATTAATACAATTAAACCAGGATGGCATTGGCATGTGTGCTTCCACCTGGAGACACCTAGACAAAGAGCAAAGAAGAGTGCACCAAGAGACAAGTATGCCCAGGCTGCTCCTGAGCATTTTTGTTTCAGGTGACATCTGAGATCTCACCTCAGTTCTCCAGCTCATACAAAGTGTGATGCCTGGACTAAAAGATCTGGAAACAAGCCAGAAGGCTTTGGAGTCAGTGCAGCACTCTGGAATTGTCCGCTTTTAGTGTTCATCCAGGAATGTGTCAGTGGAGCCACTGCATATGACCTCAGCTTTAGAATGGACTCGGTGTTATAGAATCATAGAATCATAGAATCCTAGAATGGTTTGGGTTGGAAGGGACCTCTGGAGCTCATCTAGTCCAACCCCCCTGCAGTGGCCAGGGACATCCCCAACTAGAGCAGCTTGCCCAGAGCCCTGGCAAGCCTCACCTGCAATGCCTCCAGGGATGGNCCCAAGGACTTTTCTGCAGGGCTGCTCTCCATCATCTCATCCCCAGCCTGGATTGATAGTGGGGATTGCTCCGACCCAGGGGCAGGACCCTGCCCTTGGTCTTGTTGAAGCTCATGAGGTTCCCCTGGGCCCACCTCTCCAGCTTGTCCAGGTCCTTCTGGATGACATCCTGTCCCTCCAATTTATCACCAGCACCCCATAGCTTGGTGTCATGTGCACACTTGCTGCTGGTGCACTCAATGCTGCTGGCCATATCATTTATACAAATATTAAACAGTGCAGGCCCCAGCACAGAGCCCTGAGGGACACCACTTGTCACTTGTCACTTGTTCTTTTTCTTCAGAAGGGCCAACAGACACATGAGACAGTTCCTCAGTTTCAGGAATGGGAGTACTCAAGCTGCTGAAGTGGTAGAGGATCACCCTTCTTGGTGTCCTCTCCCTTTTCCCTGGGAAGGAGAGAGGCAGCTCCTGTTACAGTAGTCATCATGCAGAGTTAATAAAGGGAAATAAAGAAATAAACCCAGGTTCCTGCAGACATTGCTTGAGATGCTGAACTTCTACTAGAAAGAGAGACCTAGTGGAGACCTGGTGAGATTCAAGCTTTACTTCCTAGCAGTAAGTGAACTTATCCCATGGTGAAGGCATTTGGCTCATGGTTTAGGAGGCAGGGGTCCAGTCCCACATATGGGCATCCTGTCTGTGCAAATAACTTAGACATTGCCTATCTTTATCCCTCACTTGTGATCAAGGCCAGGTAAGCAGCTACAACTAACACTACTGCTCAATGGGGAGAGACAACAGCAGTGGAAAAGTTAGTTGATTATTGACAATTTAAAAAGAAAAATGTTAAATGTTCCCAGAAGAAAAAATAGAAGTATTCAGAGCAAGCACAGCACACTTGCACCTCCTCCCAAACAGGACAATTCCAAGGGCTCTCCATAAAAGAGGATGGTCCAAGAAAGAGATACCCAAACTGCCTGTGCTTTTAGTCCTTCCAGGAACAAAGAATTTAGCTTTTTATTGGTGTTATAGTTTCAGGCACTTTCCATCCAAATTCACACCTCGATTGCCAGAAGGCAAAGCACAAGGAGTGACTGGTATAGCTTAACTCCTAACAGACAGCACTTTGAGGTAGTTTAAAGCTGTGCATCCTATCATAGCCAGGAGGGAAGTTCCCAGATTATTTAGTAATGTCAGGTCTTTCAGAAGGAGAGGAACTCACTGCCCAGTTCCATGGGACCAGATGAAGTTGTGTGGGTAGGACTATTAGATATTTATTCACCATGGACTTTAATCAACAATTTACCAGTTTAACTGTGACTTACAAGATCAATGAATGATGAAAGCTCTGCAGTAAGCTAACAGGAAACTTTCCTCTGTCACCTGTACAGGTGAGGTCCCAAACTCACACAAAGAAATCCAGGCTGTGTTTTGTAAAGATCAACCAGGTAGTCAGCAAGCTTCACGGCAGTGGGTGAAGGTGTGGTGCTCACAGTTATTGTTATGGACCTAGTCTTACCTGGCTTAGGGTGAGTTCAGAGGTTTATTATTATCAGCCTGTACTACTGGATCAGAGGGACCCTCTGCCCAGTACTGCAATGCCTTTCACACAGAGCTGTCAGAGAGATGAGGAAAAGGTCTTGTTCTCCACAGTGAAAAGACAAAAAGTGTACAAATCCTGCTCTGCCAGACAGAGCTGTCAGCTCTGTGTCCAGAAGGGAAGGGAGCTCTCCACTAGCTCTGCTAAATGTGAAGAAGCAGAGTTTATGTGCATTCCTAAACAGTATATCTTCCTCATTCTTTTTAAACAGATGGCCCAAAGGCCTTCTCTAAACCCCTGGTCCTGCTCTGCTTTTGAACTATCCCCACTTGTGCTCCTGCAGCTGCTTGTGCATATTGTCAAGCTATAGTGACATCAAGTGGTCTAGCTCTGCTGATCTCCAACAGTTTTGTCTCCCTGCTCCTCCCCAGGGCAGAGATCGATCATCATCAATCCTTTGTGGAAACAGATCTGAGATAAATCCAGTATCAGGCATTTATCCTGCTGAGGGTATTGCTCAGCAGCTTGATCTAAGTGATGTTTATATGTGAGTATAGTGTGATTTACAAGAGACCTTGCAACTCCTCACTGTACGGTACTTTAAAAGTTCTCCATCAGAAATATACCTGTATCATCCTGGCAGGAAGAAGATTAAGAGCCACCTTGTCCCCCCTGATCTGTAGCATGGCTAGGCCAATGCAGCAGGAATTTATTGTTTGCATTTCTGGAGTGCTTAGTACACACCTGCAGAGATCAGCTGAGACCACAAACACATGAGGAAAAATGTTCCCAGCACCAAGAGAATATGTAGTCTACCTGATGAGACATGAAAATGGTAGCAGCAGTCAGCAGATAGGAGAGCAGAAGTCTATGAAGAGACAAAAGCAACATAGCAATGTAGTCCTGCAATAATTCTCTCTTTTCACAGAATCCTAGAAGCATGGAATGGTTAAGGTTGGAAAAGACACCGTTACCATCCCTGGAAGTGTTCCAAAAGTGTGTAAATGTGATGCTTGGGCCATGGTTTAGTGGTGAGCATAGGAGTGTTGGGTGGATGGTTGGACTGGATGAGCTCAGAGATCCTCTCCAACCATAATGATTCTATGATCAGGGATGATTTTGTCTTCCATGTTAAAGATGGCAGTGCAGCCTCTCTATTCTGGCTTCAGCTGTCCAACCCTCAAGCTAGTCACCAGGCACATACTCAAGGTCCTGCTTGCCAAAGAGTGTTGAAACCTGTGCAGCGCACCTTCAGGTGTACTGATAGTCACACTGCCTAACTGGCACCTGGCATAGATTCCTTTTCCTGTGCTAAAATCACACCTTCAGTTTGCTGTGGGGGTATATCCATGGCACCATTTGGTTCCTCTGCATTAGAACTGCAATATTGAGGGAGCTGGATCTCCTGCCAGAGTAAAACATGAGGGGCTGGGTTGACCATGATCTTTTTCCATGTTTCTTTCCTGTTCCCAAACATTTAAATAGCCAGACTCCCATTTCCTTGAGAAGTTATCTGGTTTACATAGAAGCATCTACTGGTAGAGCCCCTGTATGGGTCCTGAGGACCTCAGTAGAGCTGAGCAGAGCAGTAGTGCCTGGTGGCACACAGCTGCACACCCACAGTCACCTGCATGGCACATACACAGCAAAGACAGTGTCACAGCAGGGAGAGAGGAGGCACTGGAGCTGTGAGTCCCCAACAGCCCACGATGGTAGACAGCCCTGGTTATTGCTGTGTGCAGGTGCAAGGGAGAGAACATGCTGCTGGTGATTAGCTATGCACCAGGTGTGATCCCACACTCAGTAGTCTCCTGTTCAGCTCGAGTTCTTCAAGTAAGGAGCAGAGGCTTCTGATGTGAACACACCCTCCACCAATAGTATGGCTAGGCTTGGGGAACGAAGCTCCAGGNACCAATAATGAATAGGGAACAGCCAAAGTGAACCTCTCACTGGATTGGAGAGGCTTTGTCCAAGCTCTTTAACAAATATGTAGGAATAGTATTCCCACTGGCAGGAATTGGATCTTGCTGAGGAATAACTGATGCACACACACACACAAAAAAACCCACACAAAATACATGTTCTCCCCACCCTGCCCCCCAGTTTACTGACTTCACCCACAGTGAATAATCTCAGTAGGCTCTGCTTTCCTGCAGCTATGGGAATCCTCCCATGGATCCACAAGAGAGGGAAGTACAGCCTCATATATGTACACCCCATCCTTCTTTTGCCGCTGTTCTGGCTTTTTGTGGTTTTCTAGGCAGTAGTAGGACTGAAATCATTTCCTCTGACTGCAGACTGTTCAGTGGAGGCACAGTGAAAAAGTAGGACAGGGCTGAAGCCACACAGGGACTTGCTCACCCTTCCAGGTTTGGAGGGGAGGGATGTTCTTTCCAGTAGCAAGTTGTCCAAATATGATGCAGGGACAATGCAAAATGAATGGAGCTGCCTGGGCACTGACTTGCTCCATCCCTTGGATCTGTCAGGGGATGACATTTACTCTGGTGTTCTCCTGTTAGGTTGTCATGTTGGGTTGAATCTAATACCCGACCCAGAAATGAGAGGTGGCAGGATTAGGATGGTGAGACAGCTAACAAGGAAGATTATGTGAGCTGGAAATTATCTCTTACAAAGTGAAGAACTCCAACTCAATCTAGCTCTCTCTCCTGATTATCACACTAAGAGCAGGTAGGCTTGGGCAGCTATGCACAGGCTATGCATGAATGCATTAGATAGCAGCTTGAAAACTGCTCCAAACAGCTTAGGGGAGCTGCTGAGGAGGAACTAATGTGTAAGACTTTCAAAGCAATCAAAACCCAGAGTCTGAAATGTTTCATCTCCTGCATGATGTTCTGCCACAAAGTGCTAAGCCTTGAATGAAATCACAGAGCTAGCTGCCTGCTGAAAGTGAGGGGCTGCAGCCAGAGCTTGGTCCCAATGCATAGCCTACCTCACCTCACCAGAAGAGTTCAGCATAATCTTATCAGCCAAATTTCACATCCTCTGCACTCTGGCATAACACAGAGCACCACCTTGAAAATACATGACCTACCAGAAATAGAAATATATAGACTCAAGAGGCCAAAGAAAAAAAATTGCTCTTTGCAAATCAACTTTTGTTCTTAACATCCCACTTTGGCCCATTTTGTTTCATCTTGCTCTGGTTTGTTTTATGCACAGGAGCCATGGGCAGTGCTGCAGATAGAGGGGAAAAATCTCAGGGCTGTTTTAAATAATCTCCAGATGTAAAGCAAAATGGATTAATATACTTTTCTATAAAGTGGTAAAATGAAAACACAGCTGATGGACTTCCACACAGTTTGCCTCAAGCAAAGAGCATTCCATTAAAGTAAAAGACATTTGGTTAGAGCAAATTAAATGTTCCCAAGGAGGAATAGCTTGAGGTCAAAGGTGAAGCCACTTTGCTTGCACACATGTTTTCAATCTGTTTGACCTCTGTGATCAGCAAAGCTCAGATATGCAAAAGGGAAGAAGCTTAAAAGAGATTGGGAAGAATAAAAAAGTAAAATACAAAGCAATCCATAAAAGATCTGCATAACATAGATGTAAACCCCCTGTCCTGTAGGCTGTGATCCTTTTCTAGGCAATAAAGGACCTGAAAGGTCTTGACCATAGTGCAGGATAGTGTTTCTTCTCATCAGCTGGGACACAAAGAATCACTCTTATGCTGTTGTGGCAGGGATATGTGTGGCTGATTGTGAGCACACCTGAAAAGACTGAAGAGAAGTGGATCTAGAAGAAGAGCAAGTGAAAGACCTTCTGCTGAACCAATGTCACAGCCCAAATGTCACTGAATGTGCTCTGGCTGCTCTCTTGCAGGGAGGATTTTGGGGCAGGTTAGTGCCCAAGAAACCAGGAGGCTGGAGCAATGGGGCAGAGGACAGAACCTGCCAGCATGCCAGGTGACAGCTTCCAATGCCCCTCTCTGTGCATGACCTGCTCCTCTTGTGAGACTAACCTAGGGTCTCAGCTCCACTCTGGAGAGATCTGGCAGGCAGGGCACACAGGGTGAGCAGGGGCAGGGAAAATTGGGCTGTGAGTTCTGCTGCCTCCCTTCCTCTCCTCTCTAACAGATACCATGAGTCAGTTCAGCACAATGTGAATGTTTCAAACCCAGGCTCAAATATTTCCACAGAAAAGGAAAAAAATCTCAGCTGAAGGCTCTTCCAGAGCTTCTTCACTTCAGCACATATAGCCCAGACTGCTACAAACTGCAGACCCTTTTATTGCCAGCCCTGGGTTTATGATGCCAGTTAATGCTGCACTTCACTATCCTCACAGCTGGCATTAGACTGGCTTTTCCCTGCAGCTAGTGCTTCAGAGAGGAACCTCTCAGCAGTGGCTGTTTCTTGCAGCCAAGCCTTAACTGGGTCAACAAGAATGGATTTTGCTTCATGCTCCCAATGCAAAGCCATCACAGGAGCAGACTAGAAGTCCACAGATCCTTTGGACAAACTAGACTTGCCCAGGAGCCAGCTTTGGTGGAATGCTCTTTTGAAGCCAATCAGTTTAGCTCCTCAGTGTTTCACAACTTGTCTGTTTGCTATGGGTTAGCAAATCCATTGGCCCCTCTCCATCTATGACAGCTGTGCCACTGCCTGGGTCATTGCAGGAAAGAAAGATAGGTGCTTTACATCATCCTCGGGTTATTGCTATGGATTGATCTATGCACAGCCCTGTAGCTGCAGGCTGCCTGCCGGAGGTTCACTAGCCACACACATGTTAGCAGGCACCAGTGTGGCCAGTACATTCTGCTGTGCAGAGCGCTGGGCTCAGCCAGGAGCTTATGGCTCATCTGGGCACCCATCCGGGCTTAGAAGATTTGAGTGGCATTTCCATCAGGACTTTCAGCACTCTTGTCAGCTGCTTCAAAGAATCAGATCACCACAAACTCACTTTTCCAAAGTGTCTGCACCTCTACTAACTCCTGAGCTAGAAGAGCAGCACTATGAATCCATGTTCTTACTGGTCCTGGAATCCCAAAGCCAGCACCTCAGCCAGCATGGATGACAGGGGCTGAATCAATTTCAGTTATATGATAAGGGTTAAAAGCAGCTGAAAATCTGTGAGGCAGTGTTCAGAATGTGCACAAGCATCTAACATGCTCCAGCCACAAGTCAACCCCAAACTTCTGACTGTATCTTCCTCTGCTTTCACAGAATCACAGAATCACAAAGACTGGAAAAGACCCNTCCCTCCTTTGAGTCACTCCCAAACCTCACACCCCTGAGCCTCAGGGTAGAGAGGGTCCTGAAATCAGCTTTGAATCATCTGCAAGATCAATGCTATTTACCCTTCACCTGATGGCAGCAACACCTCCAAAAGGGGTTTGATACCCCACTCCTGGAGCAGCCTTGCTTGGTAAGGTCAGCTTTTTTATTAACAGGTAAGTGAGGAACAGCAGAATTTAAACTTGCCTTCTGCAAAATGAATTACATGTTCCAGGCATCTGCAGCTTCATAAATTTTAACAGTGTCAACAGTGCACCTGTGAGGAGATTTTAGACAGCAGGAGCAAAGACAGTGCCAGTGTGCCAAGAGGATGCAGAGGCAGGAACGCTGAAAGCCATTTGGCCACTACCTGCTTCAGCTTGCTGAGCTGCTCCCTTCTGTGTGCCCATCCACCAGCAGATCCACACCACCCTGACCAAGAGGGCATGCTTCTATCAGCCTTTTAAGCCCTCAGCTCCTCTCTGTAGTTAGATGTGGTGATGAGGCTCTGCTTGCCATTCCTCTGTGGTCCCCCTTGAAGGCTTTGGTGGCCCTTGGGGAAGAGGGAGACAGGGAGGGGAGCCTGTGGGGGGGAGGGTCTGGGGTTTTGCATAGGAGATGAAGGGCTGAAGATCCCATTCCTTTCCCTTTTATCTGTCTGTGTGCTGGAGCACTGAAGTCTCTGCTTTCGCTGTGTTCTCTTCAGTGTGCAGAGTGACTCATCTGCAAGCGCAAATTACCTTGCTAAAGTATTCTTAGGAGAAATAATTAGCCACAAGCACCTCCTCTCCAGCCTCCTCTGTCTGCCTCCGGGGACTGGGGCGCTTGACATAAATCATTTAGTCCCCAGCCCTAGCACACACCTTTCCCAAAGGACTCCATAATTGGCAAAGTAGTTGCCAACAGGGTTTAAAGTGATTTGAAATTGTTTTCCATACAGCCTCACTGATAGCAAAAGGTTTCCCTCTTTCCTCCAGCATGAGTTACAGGAACATGATTGAATGTAACCCCTGATTCAGTTCAAGCTGTGATTCTGATATGGTATAGACAATATCAACTCCCCAGAGTTCGGTGAGGCCACCTCAATGGTTCATTTAAGTCCAATTCAATTAGGCTCACTATAGTTCTTAGGATTTCTTAGGTATGTTTGCAGCAGCCTTGGGGTTTGAATGTGAGAACAGTATTCATCTAGGAGTTTTAAATTAGGTCTCAGGTGTCATCATTCTAAATGAATTATTACAGTGGTGTGTTCATGCCATTACAGGTAAGGTTATGTTAGTATCTCCACTCAGCCATACTTATGCACCAGGGGCTGGAACTTGGTGTGTAAGGTCCTTGCCTGACAGTGCCTTTTTTAACCCACTTCTCAAAATAATCAGGCTGCCAGGCACCAAACTCTATTTAAAATGCACTGAATAAATTGTTTACTTTCAGCTTCTGACTGACTATCAGCAGTGTGGTTTGGGAGAGGTTGTTACACCCACAGCACTGACAGGGTGCTCCACAGAGGGGCAGGGGGAGAAGGTCCCTGCCCTGCCTGGCTCAGCACTGCTGCCTATGGCACATAGGTGGGCACTGGGTGGGGGGTGCTGGGATGGGCAAAGCAAGGGAGGGAAGGAGTGGGAGCCAATGCCTTGCTCATCCCTTCCTTTGGGTGGCTGGAATTTGAAGTCCTTTTGGTTTTGCTTTGTTTCCCTAGCCACAGCTGGTGGGGAAGGAAGCAGAAAAATGTGCTTGGTGTTGCTTTCCCCAGATTTTCTCCATTAGTGTCTGAATCTAATCTCTCTCCAGTATTTAACTGTCCTCTCAGTGCCTTCAGGAATGAGTGTGGGGAGGGGAGGGAAGCACTCACAGCAGCCCAAATGACCCTTCCCTGTGTTGTGTCTGCAGATGGACACCAGTTTGGTTCCTGTAACAAGGCAGTGCAAATGCCAGCTAGGCAGATAAAGCTTACTTCAAAGAAGGAAGAAAGAAGCAGCAAAGAAGATGTTTAATTTTTGGCAGGTAGCTCTGGAAGCTGAAGTGACCTTTGAGTTGATTCCCGAGGCTGGTATGTAAAGGCTAAACATAACATATCTTTATTGGCCTATATGGCAATAGTCTTTTCATTATTTCCCTCTGGTCCCCTCTAGTGGCTCCAACAGAAGTGAGAACCACTTGGTCCATCACTGCAGTAACAGGGAAAGTCACAGTCCTGCTAGGACTAAACAGATATTTCACAGCAGGGAGCTGAGGAACAAAACACTCAGGTATCCTTTACACAGCCTGTCAGGTCTCCTGGACCCAAACCTCCTGAGACCCACCTCATACTTTCTAGAAGATTATCCTACCCCCTCATAGCCCTAACCTTTTCCTTTTGCTTTTATCCTAGAGATTTCACTTAGTTTCTCTCCATTCAGATTTGCTCTGTCCTACCCCTGTGCTCCTGGGAGAAAGATGCCAATATTTTGCCTGTTATGTAGGGGAATAGTCAAAAGAAAAGACTCGATTGCTGGGACAGACTTAGCCCTAAGATGCTTCCAAGATCAAATAAATGCCTCCAGGAAGAAAGGATCAAAGGAGAAAAAAAGCTTAAGAACTCATTAGTCTGGGTATTTCCTTGTATTAGAGTGGTCTATCAGGAGTCAAGCAGTCTCCTGGGTTACAAAACTGCAGGGGCAAAGCATGTCTCTCCAGGGAGAGAGGCCTCCAGGTGAGGGAGAGCATCCATAGGGCACATCCACACAGACAGGACTCACTTTTCCCTTCTCCCATCCACCTAGGAAACAGTCAGACCCTACCCATGGGCCAGACAGCACCTCCAGTACTGATTATTTCCAAGGTCCTCTGCAAGTCTTGTGAGCAGCATGGTACTAGCAGGATGAGCTCAGAGAGACTCATATTTCTGGGCACCTTGCTGTCTCCTCTGCCTGCCACAGGCAGTGTCCCATTCTGGCTGAGTACAGGGACATGGGCTCTGGGAAGGTCATCCTTCCTTAGAAGGCATTCGGGGTACTCACTAAGGAATGGCTCAGTTGTTTCTAGAACTGGGATGTCCTGACTGCCTCATTATACCATTGTGGTCAATAGCCTGAAGTGCAGCTGGAGATCAGTGCCAAGTGGTGTCCTCAGGGCTCTGTGCTGGGTTTATATTTGTATAAACACTATGGCCAGCAGCATTGAGTGCACCAGCAGCAAGTGTGCAGATGACACCAAGCTATGGGGTGCTGGGGATAAGTTGGAGGGGCAGGATGTCATCCAGAAGGACCTGGACA
>VWZO01001913.1:30214-41473 GCA_013396975.1 Bucco capensis
CTTGCCAGGGCTCTGGGCAAGCTGATCTAGTTGGGGATGTCCCTGGCCACTGCAGGGGGGTTGGACTAGATGAGCTCCAGAGGTCCCTTCCAACCCAAACCATTCTAGGATTCTATGATCTTCTCTGTGGGATTAGTACTAACTGGGGGATGCCTGCACTCTGCACAGGTTACCTCTTAACCAAACTTGTTAGGTCACTTGCTAGGTGCTGGATGATTTCCAGCCCTTCTTCAGTATGTTTCTATGTCATGGAATTTCAGTAATTCATTTTGTTTTAGCTGGCTTCACTTTTTCAATCTCAGATTTTATTTCCTCAGTCTTCCATGGCATTTTCCTCACTCCAAGAGCACTTCCCAGCTCCCTAACTGGGCAGCCCAGTTGCACCCCAGCCCCTCAGCCAGGTGAGACCAGACACACACTGCTTCCCACAGGCCTTATGTGCCCTGGGAAATGAGTGCAGGCTGGGGGTGGTGTGTTCCTCCCAGCTCCCGTTCCTGGCACTCTGCAGCTCAGAACCCTGTTTGCTGGTGCATGAGATGCAGCCTGGGTGCCCTGGCCACACTCCTGCTGCCTTCAGACTGCCGTGAGGAGGTATTAAATGTTCAGCAGGACAGTTTGCCCAGGGAGGTTGTGGATGTCCCATCCCTGGAAATATTCCAGGTCAGGTGTTTGGGTCTCTGAGGAACCTGATCTAGTTGGAGATGTTCCCAGTGATGGCAAGGGGATTGGATTAGATGACCTCCAAAGATCCTTCCAACTCTAGCCTTTCTATGATTTTAGGACAAGTGAGCAGCCACAGGAAATTCCAGAGGCACACTAGGACTGCTGCTAGGGAATCCTGCCAGCTGTCTTGCCTGGACTGCCTGAAAAGAGGCTTCACTTGGGCCAGAGATCTATGTGGTCTTAATTCTTCACTCATTGTGACTATTGCATTTTGTTTCAGGCTATGTGTCAGGCAGCTGAGAATCCTCTGAACCAGCCCTCAACCCAAACTCCAGGGAAGCTCTTTGAGTCCTCAGCCCAAACCTATCACTCCAGGGAAGCTCTTTGGGTCCTCAGCCCAAACCTATCACCCTGGGGAACCTTGTCTGTCCTGTAACTCAGCTAATGTGATCTCAGTTTCCTTCCAGTGCTGATATGGAACAGATCCTACCACAAAACCCCGGGGCGCTGGCAGGCCGCAGCCTCAGAGCTTGCAAAATGTGGCACCCACAGCACTGATTCGGACCCTTCTCATGAGACAGGACAGCTAGGAGACCCTTAGAGCAGCAGTTCCCATAGAAGGGTTAAACACCTTTGCTCTGCCATGCGGTTGTCACCGCATCTCTGGGGGTGGCTGCTGGAGCTCTCCCTCGGAGCAGCAGTGACATCCAGTGGCCTCAGCTGAGAGGTTCCTGCTGCAGGCAGGACTCGCGAGTGTGCTGAGCCTTTGCCTTTGCCTTTCCTGACGTGGAAAAAGGATGTGGAAGGAAGCGGCAGGCTGGTGAGACAGCAGCCCTGCGGGAAAAGCAGGTCTCTGCTGTCTTCTCCTGAAGAGATGATGGCTTCTCAGCAGCAAACCTGCTCACTGCTGAAGACAACTGGAAAGGAGGAGTGGCAGTTCAGCTGGGGGCACTTGGGTCAGAGACTGGGCAAAGAATGCAGACAAGTATTTTGGTGAGTGGGAGAGGGTGTTTCTGGAAGGAGAAGGTCACCTCCATGTCTCTGGCCACTAACCCCCAAACCCCAAAAAAAGCGATGAGCTGTAGAACCACATGAATTAAATTGGCTTGGTGCTGGTTTTGCATCTCCTCCTTGTTTCAGAGGGGTAGGCACAGACCTCTTCACTCCTGTGGGCAGTGATAGGACTAGGGGAAATGAAATCAAATTGAGTCAGGGGAGCTTTAGGCTAGATATTAGGAAGAGGTTTTCCTCCCAGAGGGTGATAGGGCTCTGGAACAGCCTCCGTAGGGAAGTGGTCATGGCACCAAGTCTGATAGAGTTCAAGAAGGGCTTGGACGGTGCTCTCAGGCACATGGTGTGATTCTTGGGGTGCCCAGTGTAGGACCAGGAGTTAGGCTCCATGATCCTTTATGGGTCCATTTCAACTCAAACTGTTCTGTGATTGTGTGATTCTGTGAC
The DNA here is from genome assembly GCA_013396975.1 of Bucco capensis. NCBI lineage: Eukaryota > Metazoa > Chordata > Aves > Piciformes > Bucconidae > Bucco > Bucco capensis. The sequence goes on from VWZO01001913.1 coordinate 32,336, forward strand.
TGTAGATCTTCCAGCCACAGACTCTCAAACAACCCAAACACTGTGATTCTCCTGATATCTGCCCATCTCTGGAACCTTGTCCCCAAAATTGTGAGCACCAGGAAACAGGAAAAATCAAAGGATCAGTGATGCTGCAACCTCTCTGACTTCTTTTCCCCCAAAAAGTCCAGCTTTAGTGTAAACAATGACAAGAGATTCCCTTACAACACTGACCTGAGGCTAAGCCTGCACTGGAAACCTCTTGCTGTAGAGCCACATTGGTTTAAGCAGTGACATTTTTATTCCTGTTTTTTATTCTTGGTAAATCCCTAGAGCAGGATTAGCTGTACTAGCTAAAAGCTCCTGTGAAGGAGTGATGGGAGGCAAGTTCACAAGCAGCAGTCCTCACGCATTAGCAGTGCCTAGGGCAGCCCCAGCTCAGCCTCAGTGTCCTTTCCTCCTCTCCCTTCTCCCTCTGAAGCACATCCCATTGCCCATGAGCTGTGCCTGTGCTCTGTGGCTGCACCAGCTCAACTCTCCTGCTACCAAGCAGCCCTTCATCATCACCCTAGCCTGTAAGATCCCTTGTACAGTAACACTCCAGTATTTCCAAGAATAGGAATTTACTGGCAGTAATACTGATGCCAAATGCTTAAAGGCAATTTACCACAACTCCTACACCAAGCTTTCCTCTCATAAGGTCTATGATAGTGAAAATACTCATCAGGTGGAAAAATGTCATCATAAAGGAGGGCGAAGGGCTTTGTGCGTGTGAGTCATTGCTTGTACATTAAAGATCAAGGACTGGAGGTAGCTACCTGAGAAGCCACTTCCTAATATCATCATCCTTGGCTGCACTGTATGTAGCAGAGCTCTAACACTTCAGTGTTACATGGGTCCTGAGAAAGGAACCTATGACCCACGAATGTTGAGATGTGGCTTCTTGGTTCCCGGGAGGAAAGAAAAACAATTAGTTAAGGTAATGAGTATCTTTATTTCTAGCTTTCCCAGAGCTCCAGGGTCATTCAGGACTGTCAGTGAATTGGAAAAAAACTAATAACTGAGAGGTTAATGTTCACTGTTACAAATCATCCCCTGCAACCTAAAGCTATGGAAGGAGGACCTTGTTCTTGTAAGATCTTCATCCCTGGGGCTGGTTGAAGAGATCAGCAGAACATTAGTATGTCCACCTCCTCCCACCACATGGTAGATCTGAAGGAGGCTATGTCCCCTTGAGGCCTCCTGCTAGAGCAGGAGGTTGGTCTCTTACTTCATTGCTTGCTTCTCCCACCTGTGTGCCACTCACAGCAGAGCCTGGAACAACTCCCTTGCCTCAGCCTTACTCCAGCTCTACTCACACCTCCTAAGAATCACTTTCTTTCTAGACATCCTGGAGGTGGTTTTGAACATTTGGGGGATGCTATGGGCACCTGAGCAGAGTTGGACCTATCCTGGATGAGATGGCACAGGAAATCCTGCATGGATACCACTTCCAGAGGCATATCTGAGGATGCACACCCAGGATACCACAAACTCCCCTCTCCTGGGACACATCCCACTTATCTCATGATGATAAAAGGACTTTTTACCATTGCTGGCTGCCCTGGCAGGCAGAAGAATATGCTCCCTGTTCCCATCCCATTGCAGAGCACCAGGGCTGGAGGCTGAGGAGGAGGCTGATGGACTCTGCTTTTCCACCTCTCAAGTGAGAGCAAGGTCTTTCACTGCAACTGCAGTGCAAGGTCATAGAATCATAGAAATCACAAAAAGGTTAGAGTTGGAAGGGACCTTCAGAGGTCATCTAGTCCAACCCCTCTGCTGCCAGCAGGGACATCTATAACTAGCTCAGGTTGCTCAGAACCCTAAACAACCTGACCTGGAATATTTCTAGGGATGGGGCATCCACCACCCCTCTGGGCAACCTGTTCCAGTGCCTCACCATCCTCAGTGTGAAAAATTTCCTCCTTATATAAACTGAGTCAGCCTGCAAGCAAACCTTCTCACCTGAGTCTCTTGTTTAACAGTGTTAGCTGTTGCTGCTGCCTTCCATCCCCAAGCCTAACCGGGAATGATCCATGGGAAACCAGCAGCTGCTAGGTGTGCAGCAGCTCCGGTGAGGGGCCTGGGTCAGTGACAGCAGTGGTGACATCAGGACTCCTGGAGCCAGGGTATGGCTGTCAGCTCAAAGAGGTGAGTGCCAAAATCACACCAGCACCTCACTGACCCCATGAGGCAGCTCTGCATGGCAGAGGAGGCAGGGGTGGCCAAGGAGGAGGAGCCCAGGCTGCTGCCTGGGGCTCAAAGCACAGGTAATAACTGACAACTCCATGCTGGCAGGCATCAGTAAAGGAGAAATGTGTAGGCTTGTCCTCCCAATGTGAGGAGAGAGCTGTGTGGTTCTCTAACAACCTCGCTGCAGTGTTGTCTTCCTTTTCATGTGCCTAACAGCTTGCAACAGCAGCATCTCCTGTCAACTGCTGACAAAGGATCCCACCTGGCACCCTGCAGATGCTGCCTCATGAACAACAGGCCACCAGGAGAGAGGTGTTGCCTGGTGGAAGATTTATGGGAATCAAACTCTTCTCTCTAAAAGAGAAAAATATGTGGGTGGAGAGAACAGAAAGGATGGGAATAGAAAAAGCATAGGGAGGAAAAACTGCTGTGAGAAAGTGCAATCAGGGAAATAAACTACAGGAAAGCAGAGGGTGGTTCAGCCAAGCTGGTGTGGTGAATTATAGTCCTGTGCAGATTTTGGTCCTAGCTCCTAGTTTGGTCCTGCACTGATGCTGCTTATTACCCCTGGGCACCAGAAGTGGGGCTGTGGTGGGATTACTGCTGCACACCAGTCAAATCCACTGCTTGTTGTATTTTCCTACTGATTTCTGGTATATTTAGCCCAGAATCCTTCACAAACTCATGATAGCTCACTAGGGCTTAAGTGGGGAACCTGAAATCTTTTGCTTATGTGGGCCATAACTTGGGATTCTTAAATAAATTTGTATTCACCTTGGTCTGGCACCAAAGTGAAGTCACAGCAGTTCTGTCCTCTCCCTAAGTCTCTGCAACCAGCAAAAAACTGCAAATCTGCTGACTTCTGCTCTGTTTTGTCTTTTGCTTTTAAACTATCTCAGGATCTTCAGTTGTGGTTATTCTGCCTTCTAGGTGGAGGCCTGATCTTCCACAGATAGCTTGTACAACTCTGGTTAACTCCTAGGACTACCAAGTGTTTGTCATATCCTTTCCTCCAGGAGAGGCCAATAGGTGAGAGGAAAGACCCTTGCAGTAGGATTTTACCCAGATATTTCTCCATCCTTTCTTCTCCTCAGTTTAAGTTTCAAAGGCTTTTCCTGCCCTCTCAGTGTCAGCAAGTGTTGATGTAAAGTATCACTGCATCTGTGACCACAGACACAGTTCTACAGCATCTCTGTTTTCCACCTTTCTGTTTTGCAGAGGCACAGCTCCTCCTGCCCACCTGCTAGACTGAGTCACCTGACATTACATTTGCACTTTCCCAGAGGCCAGCAGGCTTCAGCTACTCAGCCTCATCTAGCCTCCCCCCATGGGCATAACATGCTAAATTATACCTACCATCAAGCATCTGTGACACCATTTGTGCTGCAGATACTGGGCAGGGAACTGGTGGCTATTCAGATCTTGTGTTAACCAAGGAAAAACTGATTTATTTCCCCACTGAGTGGAGCAGTTACTAAAACCAGTGTGGATGAGCTCTCCTTTCTCATTGTGCCTTGGCTGCATGCTAATATTTTGGAGTCTAGGTGATTCATTCATTGTAGAAACTTTGCTCTCTGAATTATTCACTTATCCAGCCTACTAAGCTAGATAATAGGAGATGGTAGAACCTCTCCCTCTCTCTAAGAGGGTGCATTAATATCTTTCAAGCAGTCATTCTCTGCCCAAATATATATATTTCATTACTTATCTGTGCATGTGTTCTTTTTCTTTGGTTGGTTTGATACTCTTCTGTTCTAACTTTATTTATATTACAAGGGTTTGGCTGGGAATAGAATCACAGAACCATAGACTATCTCAAGTTGGAGTGGACCCACTGAGTTCAAGTCCTTTAGGGATTCTGTTACTGACATCACACAAAGAAATAATGATTTACTTCTTTACACAGACATCTTATGGGAAAGGCTGCTCAGGATTTATTCACTGTGATGGGGAAAATCCTAACATACTTCCCACTTTCCTGCCCCACAGACACTGTCTATGTCCCAAAATATAATCACTTCTCATTTATTTTAAAACACAAATACATAACTGAACCCTTCATTGTCACAGCTTAAAGCAGTTTTCTCTCAGATAAAATCCAAGATACACATTACTTCCTCTGTCTATTCAAACAGATTTCTGGACACCATTGTAGCTGCCTGCTCCAAAGCTCTCTGACGCTTCTGCTGGTCCCCATTTCCAGTACACCTCCTGCCTTATAGCCCTTTGCTGCACCAGAGCCAAGCTTCCCGAAGTGCAGACTTTTTTCCATAGAATCATAGAATTACAGAATTGTCAGGGTTGGAAGGGACATTAAAGATCCAATCAATTCATTACCTACTGAAGAGTCCAGATCAGCATGGGCAGGGATAACCCATTGTGACATCACCTAGTGATGGATTGTGACATCACCAAGCTATGTAAATATCTAGATGTCAAGTTTCCACACAGTTCTAACACCTAAATACCAAACAATATCATCGTCGTCGTTGTGGCTAGGCTTGGCGAATGAAGCTCCAGGGAGGGCTCCAGCCACACTCCTCCTCAGCGCCTTTCCCAAGCGCTGATAAAAAGAGGATAGCAGATAGCACCCTCGAGCCTGCACTAGGGATTTTTTCAGGTGAGACACAGCATGCGCAGAGCTGGACCCACCCTTTAGTCCTAAGGTTCAGCTGCCAGGGCCTAGCAAGCTTGGACACTGGCAGCCAAGTCCTTAGGATGGAGGTTTTATTAGAGTGTCCTTCTCTTAGCTGGAAGGCCTTATGGGGCTAAACGAACTCCATCTGCCCGGGTTTGGAATCAGAGTTGTCCTTCTCCTAGGATGACTGCCAGAAGGCTAATGAGCTCATGCTACCCATCCAAGGATTCTAGGAACATGGGTCTCACTCCCCACCCTTTCCCGTGGGCAATGAGTTTAATGCTCCCTCTGCTGTTGGCACAGTTATGGCACCAGGGGCCACAGGAGACCACAAGGGATTTTCAGACTGTGCCTAGCAAACAATGTATTTCCATGCTTTATTACAGATTTCCTAAGGGTTTGAATACTTGCCTTCAGATCTTCACTTCTGTATAAAACGTGAGGGTATTTTAGGTGGCTGTTAGGATTGCACCTTTTGCTTCTTACAAGCTCAAAATGGTAAAAATGACTCTAATGATCCTTTGGCAAGATGCTGAAGATTTGCAGAGATGGAATTTGGAGCCATAAGGCAGCCAAGAGATGTTCCTTTCCAAGCTGAGCCTGCTACCAATGCAGAGAACAAGGTGAGTCGGATTTCATTGAGCACCTATGTACATTGTACACACTATGGTACAGCAGGGAAATCACAGGCAGAGGAGTTAATTCAGTGGGAACACAGCTGCTTCACAGCCCCTCTTGTACTTCTGAGGTGCTGGCAGGGCCAGCCTGGTGGTCCTTGTGAGCCCTGCTCCTCGGGCAGACACCTGCAATGCTTCAGTCTCCTGGTTTTGAGCTCCAGTGTTTGAAGACATCTTTCAGCCCCCAGTGAGGGGTGGCAGGGCCCACTTACACCCTTAGCTCAGCATTTCTAAGCTTACTTATCCAGGACACAGCTGAAATGTTTGACACAGACCTAAGTGTTGGAGTTTAAACAACTCAATGAGAGAAACCCTAAAGAAATGAATCAAGGGAAAGGAAGCAGTGCTTTAAGAATTACCAAAGACTATCCATTCCAGAACTATCAAATTTCCTGTCAATTTCAAAGCCACAGAATAACTTAAACCTTGATACAAATTATTAGTAGAGCAATAGTTTGCAACCATATTTTATAAGAAAACCTGCATCTAGCCTGATCTTACTTTTGCTCATTTTTTGGTACTTCTGGCAAACTAAAGGAGTCATTCTGGTGTAATGAAAAAGGATGTCATTACAATTAAAATGAATGAGGTCAATGAACTGTATCTGAATCACTGCTTTCATACTCAGAAATGCTGTTTGATTCAGATGATATTTTGTGTCTCTATTTTAAGCACTACACTTCCAGACAAATCAAAAAAACTAAAACTATCTGTGATATTGTCCTCGTTTGAGTCCAAACAAGGTATTCCATGCCATCTAGATCATATTCAGGCCCTGAAACTTTGACACCAAGCTTGGGTCTTAGGGTCTTTTACATAAGGCCTAAGACCCAAGCAAAACAAGTGCATGATTAAGCTGTTTACACAGAATGACAGTATCCCAGTATGTCAGGGGTTGGAAGGGCCCCAGAAAGATCATCTAGTGCAACCCCCCTGCCAGAGCAGGATCACCTAGACCAGCTCACACAGCAATGTGTCCAGGCAGCTCTGCAATGGCTCCAGACAAGGAGACTCCACAGCCTCCTGGGCAGCCTGGGCCAGTGCTCTGGCACCTGCATTGCAAACAAGTTCCTCCTCGGGTTAATACTAAACCTCCTGTGGTCCAACTTGCTCCCACTCCCTCTTGTCCTACCATTGGATGCCATTGAGCAGAGCCTGGCTCTCTCCTCCTCACACTCACCCTTCACATATTTCTAAGCATTGCTGAGGTCTCCTCTCAGTCTCCTCTTGTCCAGGCTGAAGAGACCCAGCTCTCTCAGCCTGTCCTCCTAGGGCACATGCTCCACTCCTTTCAGGATCTTGCTGGCCCTGGGCTGGACTCTCTCCAGCAGCTCCCTATCCTTCTGGAGCTGAGGGGCCCACAACTGGACACAGGATTCCAGGTGAGGCCTCCCCAGGGCACAGGAGAGGGGAGAAGAACCTCTCTGGCTCTGCTGGCCACGCTCCTCTGAATGCATCCTAGGATGCCATTGGCCTCTTGGCCACAAGGGCACATTGCTGCCTCATGGGCATCCTCCTAGCCACCAGCACTCCTAGAGCTTTTTCCCCAGGGCTATTCTCCAACAGATCAGTTCCTAGCCTGTACTGATCCATGGGCTTGTTCTTTCCCAGATGCAGTACTTCACATTTACCCTTGTTAATTGTCATTAAGTTTCTCCCTGCCCATGTCTCTAGCCTGTCCAGGTCACACTGGATGGCAGCACAGCTCCTGGGGTGCCAGCCATTCCTCCAAGCTAGTACAAGAAAGGAGAGGTTTGGGTCTCTACTTGGTCTGAAGGTTGAGCACCTGAGTCTTATGAGCATCAGCAGCCCAGCTCTGCTGCTACAGGCTTCTGTTCTGCCTTCCATCTCAACCCAAGAGTTCTCCAGTCCCAGGATCCAGTCCCTGAGGCTGAGTCCTGGCTGCTGCTGAAGTCTTCCTGCTACAGCATCAGTGGTGACATCAAGGGGGGGGTTGGTTCTGTTACTGGTTTACTGTCTGTGTTCTTCTGTGATGGTACTGGTTTTTTAGGCTGTTTGCTCTCCTTTACACAGAATTTTCTTTGTGGTTTGATCTCTCCTAATGTTTTTGGTTTGGAGGTTTTTGTTTGTTTGGGGGTTTGTTTGGTTGGGTTGGTGTGGGTTTTTTTTACAGCATTCTGACAGCAGAGAAAGGATCTGGACTGCAGTGTCCTGGAACACAATGTCTGTTCTGTCCAGCAGATGTCAGGTTTGGCTTTTTTCTCATTGCTCCACATTGTGGATCCTCAATAAAATGCTTTGTCAAACCCTGAGTGGTATCTGTAGCAGTTTTTATACTCAGTTTTTCCATTATTCCTGCTTAGAATCTTGTACTCCATGTATTTTTTACCTTTGCAGCAGTGGTTTCAGTTACTGCTATCTCAAGATTGGTGTGAATTTGTACTGGGTGCTTCCCCAGGGAATCTGGAGCATCATTTGCTGGTGTCTCGATCAGTGACATTATATTCCTTCAGCAGGCATCTTCTAGGGTAGCATTTGGGGGTACACTGTGGGGAGGCAGGAGTTCCCAGTGGGGCTCAGAGGAGCCTCCACCAACAAGGGAATCTTGGAGGAACCTGCCAAGATTTTCCCCTAGCCACCAAGAACTCAACCCTCACTCAACAGGCCCCTTCCTCCAGGCACACTGATGCTCCACTGGCCCTGAACTGAGACACCACAAGAGGCATCCCCCAGGAGTGACTGCACACACACACACACACACCATAGCAGCAACAATCTGTTCAGGCTTGGAAACCTTCCAGGTTTGATCCTCCCTTTTACAGCTCTGCACCAGAGGATGTGGCTCAAAGCATGGAAGTGCAGAACAACTACTTCAGAGTCAACAAGGGGAGGCAGGGGTTAAACTGCAACATAGCAGGTTAACTGACAACAGGTCAGCACAGGATGAAGTTTCCAAAGGATGCAAACTGCAACAGAGCAGTTTAACTGACAACAGGTTAGTACATGATGAAGTTCCCAAGGGATGCAACACTCAGTAGACAGACCAGAGGTTAAGAAGGAGACAAAGTTCTTCTCTGAGCCCAAGCAGCAGCCCCAAGAGAGACCCTGGCAGAGGAGCTCTAGTTCCACAGGCAGCTTTTCACTTGGACAGAGAAGAAGAAACCCTAGGACCTTCATAAATGCTGAGCACAACACACAGGGATTTGATTTCGGAAGACATGTCAACATGAAAAAAATCATCTTGGCTTTTAATAAACACAAACAAAATGAAATTTCTAAGCAGCAAGGACTCTATTAATTTCATTCAAATGAAGAAACCTTCCTCTAGTCCCCAGTGTCAATTTTACCCCACCCACACTGCATGGAAAACTCAGAAAAGCAAGCTGAACAGGCAAGAAAGCCTCAGAGTCTCCTCTGGCTCCCAGGAAGAACATCTGAGCTTGGCATACATTGGAACTGCACTCCATGGCAAACCCTCTGGAGGCAAACATCCAATCAATTCATTATCAACTTAAGAGTCCGGATAACCATGGGCAGGGATGGCCCATTGTGACATCACTTAAATGGATGGTGACATCACCCAGCAATGTCCTGGACCTGGGTAGGAGTAATCCTAGATATTTGGCACAGTCTGAAAATCCCTTGTGGTCT
>VWZO01001925.1:8893-23148 GCA_013396975.1 Bucco capensis
AAATTGGGCCAGGGGAGGTTCAGGCTAGACATTAGGACGAATTTCTTTCCTCAAAGGGTTGTCAGCCATTGGAACAGGCTGCTCAGGGAGGTGGTTGAGTCACCATCCCTGGAGGTGGTTAAGAGACAGGTAGATGTTGCATTGGGGTGCATCACTTAGTAGGTTGATAGTGCTGGGACAAAGGCTGGATTCGATGATCTTCAAGGTCTCTTCCAGCTGTAACTGTTCTATGATTCTATGATTTTAATAGTCACAGCTCAGTGATGACCTCAATTTCATAACCAGTTAAGAGTCAAAACCAAATCACAATATTAAAGGCATCATATGCATTGCGTAGAATGTATAGAGTATATTAATATATACTAATAATTTATAAAATATTATGTATGGATTTTCTAGCTCAAGAAGTCTAATAGTTTCAAGTGGTTCAGAGAAGGAAAGGAATAACAAAGCTATTGAAATATGTCCAATGAAAACATACTGAAAATATCAATGCTGATAATATTGATAAATAGCAAATGATTTTCAGAAGGTAGATGGAGATATTCCCTTCTAACAGAAAATGGAACTCAATTCAAAGTTTATTTTCAAAACAAGTTTTAACATTATGCACAAAAAATCGTGAAAGTAATTGTCCAAGCCTGTCATGGAGATCAAGAATATAGCAATCTTGAAAAAGAGGGAGTTTTATACAGATAAAAAATATAACAAAAACTATAAAAATGGAAAATATCTGATTTTATGAAAGCTATCAAATTCTGTGGAAAAGAAATCTCTTTGTTCAAGGTTTGAACTACAAGCTAAACACAATTAGAAAAATTATGGTAAGGCTATTCTTCCAATTATTTTCAGCAAACTTAATCTTTTCTCCAGAATGGCATCCTCCTTGTTGCCAGCAATCTAGCTGTAATTATGACTGAAAAAATTGTACATGCCCATAGTAAAGAAATAAACTTCATTACCTTATATCTTTGGAAATGAAAATCTTCCATCATAGACTGGGAGCTGAGCTCAAGCTTCTAAACTAAGTCTTTCAAGTTAAACACACAAGTGAGGGGGGAAAAGTTCAATTTTTAAGATACTCATGGATGGATTTACAGAACAGGCAATTTATATCATTTTTCTGAAATGCTTCTAACTGCCTTCTTATGTATTGGTAAATGGCACCAGATCACTTTTAGGAAACTTAGTGACAGGACTTCTGACAGACCTTCACTCTTAGACAACCCATTCAGTACATCTCTGTTACAAATCTTCATAATTTTCATTAGAATATAAGCATAATATGTAGTTTACAGACCTTATTTTTTTAATTGATATTAGTTTAAGACTACATCCTTTTGAGAATTAATTATAATCAAATAGTAAACACATACCCTGCTGAAATTTTCTCATCTTAAATATAGTTCATCAAAGCTGCTGGTGTGTTCTCAAGCAAGTATTTGTATATTTCTCAGACTTCATAGCAAAGGCAGCATTCATAATGGTCTCAACTCTTGTGTTAATGGCATATTACACTCTTCACACTGTCAGTAGGTCAATCCCAATTAACGGATAGAATAGACAGCTTTTGCAAGTTGAAAGTAAGTAACCATAATATAATACTCAGCTTAAATGGGTTCATGTAGTTCAAATAATTTTTCCCTGAACAAGTAGAATCACGACACTGTACCCAAGCAGAAGAATTCTATAGCAACTCAAAGCAGATCTTATGCACTTAACACTGGGGTAGAACAGGAAGCCTTTAGGAAAGCGAAATCTCTTTAGTCCTCTTCTGAGTGAAGAAGATAGTGAAGGAACAGGTGTGTACAAAATTTTTACCTGAACTGATTCATTCTTTTTCAAATGAAAAGCATAGTAATGGGAAAAGGAGAAGGGGTAAACTACATTGGACAACAAAAATAGTGCTACAGAAGGGAAAGTGGCCCTTTCCTGAGTCTTTTTCTCTCTTAGGCGTGGTATGGAACAGACTAGAAACATCCTTATTTCCTGAACATCATTGTTAGCATAAACCACTGGAACAGCCTTAGCATCTGATGTGCCTTTGACTGCAGTCTTTTGTGAAATTAGACATTGCTGTGCACAAGTAAATTAAATGATTCTCAAATGGTGTAAGCATGAGAAATTCAACTAAATATACTTTGTAAAATTTCTTCTAAAGAAAGAAGTTTTAATACCATTTAGAATTCAAAATTCCAGACTAAGAGTGTAAAAGGTAATGTGTCACAAATAATGTGAAATGTGATCTCACGGAATTCACTTGTCAGCCCAGAAGCTGACAGTGAAGAACAACAGAAGGTTAGGAAAACAGATGTACTCAGTCTGACTGAAGATCTTGTTTATTATGGTGCCAAGAGCAGATGCTTAGAGGTGTATGTCTTTCAGAATAGCTTTTCATCTTCTTGAAGAACTTATATCATTTTTCAACTGGATAATAAACTGGCGTTTGGAAATTTGGTGTTTGTAAAAACCAAGTGAAAGAACACCCATAACTCTATGTGGTAATAAGAGATTCTAGATAGTCCTTTTTCACTCAGGAAAGACATATTTGGAACTGTGAATAAGTATTTGAGTGCCATTAGAGTAGTCCTTCAAAGGAGTCAAACCAGAAAGTAAATGTGACAAGCTATAAGGAAAGGAAGAGATCATTACAACAAAAAAATAATCACTATACCACTATATAAAATTTTATTTGCTGTTGTCTTGGTTTGATAAGACACTTTTTAGGAAAGACCCAGATAAAGAGCCTCCCCCTCCCAGGACAAAGGAAGAAATGTAGAATAAAAACACATGCACATCCAAGGCAAAAGTGATAAAGAATAACTTTAACAAATAAATGTATCTATAGCAGTGAAAATACAGAAATAGGCAAGAAATCTTCCCAGTCCCTCCCCCTCACCATACCACAAGGTTTGCCCCCCACCCCGCCCCCTGATAAAACCTGTAAGAAATATAGTCCAGTTGGGGTGAGAAGAAAGATGAGGTGAACTGAGATGGTGGATGGAGCAACCAGGGTAGTGGATGGAGTTGGATGATTGACAAGGGGAAGCTCCAGGTCCAGCTGGAAAGGGCAGGATGCCGTGTGGTAGTCAAAATGGTGAGGGCCACATGTCAGGGTCCCGATCAGCCCTTTCTCCTGCCAGTGTGCTCCCATGACAAAGCGCAGAGAGAAAGATGGCTGGTCCTGTATCATCTTAAATAGGGGGCGAAGTATCGTGAGATTTCCCAGGGCTCCACGCACCGGGATGTCCAGGCACAGCTCTTTTTGTCCGGGTGATTTGCACATGAAAAGCTGCTTCCGGGATTGCCGAATCAGTCGGTGCTGGAATTCGCACTGTCAGTGCTTGCCAGGGTGCAGCCGCTGCTCTGGGGTGTGCCCCCCACCCCCGCCCAGGGCCGGAGTTCTGGGAGCCGCTGCTGCTCTGGACTTGCCCCACACCAACCACAGCTGTTGCCACAGTTACAGCGTCACCCTGGTGATGACAAAGCAGTTTAGAAACAAAACAAACATATATATAGGGGAAGGAGGAGGAGGAAAGGTGGACAAGAAGAACTTCCTGTTTCATGTACCCCATTACAACTATTTTTTTAGTAATTTCACCAGGATCTTTATCTATTCAGATGCAGGGCCAATGGACAACATCACAAATATGCTTACATTTAGGGAACTATCAGAGGCACCAGACAGCCTGCCTGATGTTGGACAAGTAAGCCAATGACACATGCACATGAAAAGAACATAAAAGAAGATTTCTTCAGGAGCCACTCAACCCCTCCACTTCTGCCTGGACAAAAGCAGCGCTTTGTGAAATCATTGGGGCTGTGCATCCTGGGTTATTCTGAAGGTCACTGACAGCCAAAGTGGTTAAGCTACAGTAATACTTGGTCTAATTCTCACCATCCATTCTCATATAATATACTACAGGAAAACATATTTTCTGGTTTTGCTGAGCTCTAGAATGGGAACAGAACGATATATTGTATGCTATCCTTATTAGCAAATAAGTTTCCTTTATTGGTTAACATGGAGCTCTACTTATGGTAATAGCTTACAAGGAATGGTGTTCTTTAAGCTGCAGTTTGCAGACCATATTTGGGGTTCAAAATTTGAGTTGGTATATACTTGGAAGCCCATGGGTGAAACAACAACAATCAAAAACCATCACAACTTCAGGTCCAGGATGCACCATTTTACAGAGCTAACATGACATGCTACTCAGAAAGGTCCCATGCCATTCTAAGAGGATTATATTGCTTGCTTTTCCAGAGCAAAAAGTGTCTCTCAGCTTGAGGCTACACTGCATCTCGCTCTTATGGGCAGCATAAGCAAACTTAAGAGACAGTCAACCATGAATATCCCCTCAGATCCAATCCACTGCAACTAGACATAAGACATTCCTTATGGATTTAAAAAAAAAAAAAAAAAAAAAAAAAAAGGTAAATCCCTGCATGTGTACATTTTCTGAAGCGGAAAGGGTAAAACTTAATGGATTCCTGATATCCATAAAGCAGATGGAGTCAGAGCAAGAACATGCTGAATCACTTGCAAAACAAATGTCTGAAAAGTAGGGCAGAATATGCTGCTTAAAGTACTGCGCACTTTCTTTTGCAACATCTTGTTTGTCTCTAACATTATCATCCCTCTCCCAGTGTCTTTTATGTATTCATTTCTTCCTTACCTTGGTATTCTTGCTAAAAAAGTGTAATAATGATGTCTGTACATTTAAACCTTTACTGCCCTCACTGGTGCTTTCCTGTTAGAACTGCTTCTGCAGGACTTTTGCTTTACGCAGAAGCAAAGATACAAGCAAAGATAGCTGAAATTTTTTCTGATGTTAATGTGAATATTCTAGAAAAAGCTAACCTGATTGAAAAATAGACTTTTAAATAAGTACTGAGTGAAATCAGATTTCGTATCTGCAGTAATGCGACAAGCAAAGAAATCTCTTTTCAAAGCATGTTTCTTCCTACATCATTGTGATAGCATTTTAAATCATCTTCCTGCTAGGGTATATATATTCTGCTTCTTATTAACAACACTGCAAATTTGGATTATGGAATATGTCTTTGAATAAATCAAACGAGGCTTTAATACATAACTAGGAAGAGATACAATCTAGGAGATTCTGACATTTCAAATCTTATTTAAATTGCAGAGAATTTCTCCCCTCCTACTCGTGCTTCTAAGAATTTGCAGACCCATCAGCACTGATGAAATAAACACATAAGGTGAATGATTTATTTCTAATATTCAGGGGATCTTCTATTAATTGATGAAAAAAGGAAATATCTGGCTGGATATTTCTGCATTATTATGCACAATTTTAGGTAAACCACAGATATTCCTATCACCTGCATTGTACTGAACTTCTAGGTCACTATCAGTACTTGATTCTTCTAGGAAGTTTCTCAGTGTTTCTCAGTGCATTGACATAAATGGTGATAGACCTTAGCATGGCGAGCAGCTACATAACAACAATTTTTAAACACAAATTTATTATTGATTCATTATTGTAAGTATTTTTTTCTACTTTTGATTTTTTTAATTATGTAATTTTTCCATCTGTATGCTCCAGTTTAAATTCTGTAGCAGATGCAGGGAAAAAAGTGCAAATCAACCATTTTCCAATGGAGCATTTATTTGGACAGCTTGTTCAAATGTTCAAGAGGGTAAGGATCTTAGGCTACAAAATTATTACAGCTACTTTAGGAAGGAAAAAAATCAGTAACTTATTTGCATCCTGAATTACTCCACAGAAACAGCACCAGCTAGGCACCATCTGTTTTAGAATTTGGAGAAACATTCAGTCTGGAATGGAAAAAGTATACATTTGAGAAACTTTCTTTAAGGAATAAGAAAAAACAAACTATTACAAGGTAACTCATTGTTGTGTATATGCTCAGTGTGAGCAAGAGATTTACATAGGCACCAAAGTGTGGATTAAGCAATTTATTCTGTGACAGCTAAATCTAGAATTATATGTGATAAAGGTCACGGATGCCAAAGACAAGTGTAAGATTATTTGTGTGTACAAGTACTGATCTTTTAAACCACTGACTGGCTATCAAGACTTACACTTAGAGACTTTGATAGATTCTCCATTTTGTGGGAGTGTGAGCTAATTTACAAGGACAGATCCTCAGCCAAAATGAAATGTCACAGTTTTTCTGCCCTCTGGTTCTCTGAGCTGACTTTAAATGTCAGGATCCAGACACTCAAGAACTGTGTACCCACAGTAATGTTAGAAAGACATTTCTCCACACATATTGAAATTATTTAATGAAGATATAATCTTTAACTCCACTTATAATGTGACTGAATAAGCTTATTAGCAAATGCACACATATGAAGGAATGGTTTTAAAGACACTTCCCATCTGTTTGCAAATGTTTTAAAACAAATATAATGAGTTTGAGGAAACTATAATACATGGAAATGAATTATACAAATTTTTAGTGGTATTTCTCTGCATGTAGTCTATGACAGAATGTTCTTACATATTGACCTTCCCACACTAACATTAAAGAAATCAGTTCATTAGCATATGCAAGTTTTCTTTTGGAGCCACTAGTCTGAAATTCCTGTATCCTATCTCTGGCAAGTTTATTCTTAATTATTGCTTTTGGAATCTATTAATCTAGGGGGAAAATGCTGGACTGGATGCATCTGATATCTGATCCAAGACTTGAAGCTTGTTTGCTCTTAGCTGAAGGAAATTATCTTCAGTGTCATTTTTTGTTGTTTTCTGTACAACAACTTGTCCAAGGAAGGAAAAGTAATGCTCTCAGTACTTACAGCTTAAATTGGAGTTAAGCATCATTGTGTAAGTTTTGACGAGTGGGGTTCAAAAGGAAAATTATTCACCCATCTAAGGTTTTGATTGATAATTCCACGAGGAATTAATTTCTAGAAGGCTTATAGGATAGTTCCCCAAAATACTATAATTAAAACTAAATGCAGTGATAATTTGTCTCTTCTCAAAATTTGTACTTCTCAAAAGATGGCAGGAAGATCATCAAAGAAAAAGGGCTTTTGTATTCTAAGACAAGGAGTTTGGCTATTTGCTTTTCACTGAATGCTTCTATAGTTTAGTTTATTATACCCTTTACTTTTCCAGAATTAGCCTGTAGAACGATTTAATCTACTGAACAACTATTTTCATTATGCTTTTGACAAAGTCTGAA
The DNA here is from genome assembly GCA_013396975.1 of Bucco capensis. Classification (NCBI taxonomy): domain Eukaryota; kingdom Metazoa; phylum Chordata; class Aves; order Piciformes; family Bucconidae; genus Bucco; species Bucco capensis. The sequence goes on from VWZO01001925.1 coordinate 16,079, forward strand.
TCTATACTCTTACTCTTGAAACAGTTCTGCTGTGCAGAACAGAAGCCGAGATTCACTTGGCTATAAAAAGATAGCGTATCTCTGATAAAATGTCATCCAGAAAACCTTCAGCATTCAGTCCCTACTAGAAGGATAACTCTACTCTGCATGAAACAGAAAGAAAGACCTTGGCTTAGGGTGTAGAACTTATAAAGAAAAAAACATGTCAGCTATCAAGGCATGCTCTTCACTTACCGAGGCTGCAGCAATATGTGTATATGCTTTCCTGTGGGCTGTTTTTACAATGCTCAGTACAGGCAGACTCATGTTTTGTGATCAGTAGTAACATAACTTTTTTGGTTTTTTGAGTGCCACCTCTCCCTCCAGAGTTTTTACAATCCATGGAGCTACAGCTAAATTATGGAAGTACATTGCCGCAAAACCTATTTCTCCTTAGATGCCATCTTTGGTGTACCATTTATGTACCTTATGAGGGCAGTCATTCAGCTAGCTGCATTGGTGAAGGACATAACTGCACAATGATGCTGCAAATATCAGTGGAAATATAGAGGAAGAAAGAGGAATGGACAATGGAAAAACTACAATGTGGAAGCATGGCAAAAAAAGTAATCAGTAAACAGTCTGCTTCTGTTGTCACTTCAGTCCTTAAATTAACCAGTATGCATTACAATGTTTATACATGTGTTAAGAAAACCCATTCTTTTAGTCCTTAAACTTGCCCATTATATGTCAAATGAAAAATCAGCAAGAAACACAAATTGATGGTGTACTGTATTTTCCCATGAGACCCATTGTAGGCTACAGTTCTCTGGAAATATTGCCTCCATATATAGAGTATTTTGCACATATTAAACAGTAGAGATATTGAAAGAATGATTATTTTAATATCACTGAAAGAGGCCTTTAATAATGTAAAGTGCTTCCATGTTAAAAATATCACATTGCCGTAATTCTCTGCATGTCTTCAACCAGTTTCATATTTGCGTATTAAGTATGCTTTATTAAACTGTTCACCAATACTCTTATATTCTTTATGTTCAACTTAAAGTTTAGCAGCCTGGCATCTTTCTAGATAGGAAGAAGCTTATTTGTTTAATCAAAAACCCCAATAAAGTGCTTTGAATGCATATGACTCTTAAACTATAACACCACACTGCCCTGCAAAGATAAAAAACTTTTCCTAACATTGCAAGCAAATTAAGAACTTAGTGAGAATTTATTTAAGAACTTGCATTAAGAATTCATCTAGAACACTTTCAGGAAGGTAAGCAAGAAACTGAAGACTAATCTAAAAATACAAGATGAAAAAAATGTATATGTAGATTTGTAATTTCTGAGAAACTTAAATTTCATTTAATGTTTTGGATGACAATGATTTTTGAGTTAACTGGTTGACATCATTGTCTCTAAATGAAAGGACCAGCTACTTGATAACAGTCTCGGCATGTCTGTTACAGCAGCAGCATTTTGATTGCTAGAATAGAAAATCTTTTTTTGTTGTTGTTGTTGTTGTTTTTTGTTGTTATGAGACAAGGGTTTGGGGATTGGTTTTTTCTTTTCCAAGAAGGACCTTTTGTGAAATTGTTTAATGCAACTTCAAATCACCATTTTTACTGCACCAGAATTTGGTAGCGCATGGTGCTTTCTGTGACCAAGAGAGGGTAGAGAGTTTCAAACACGATGCAATAGCAATCAGACATGTTAAACTTATTTAAATCTAGGAAATCTTGTTTTAGGTATCTATTAAAGATAGGAAAGCTCAAAAATCACACCAGCTAACCTTTTATAGGCATCAAATTTATTATACATATCTTTAAAAATAAGGGAAAATACTTTTGTTGTGTGACCTAAAATCTTACACATAAGACCCTCAGAATCATCTGCTGATTTGTCTCAGTACAGATGCAGAGAACTAGAGTAGAATCTGATTTCTTTCTTTAAAGATCTGCTGGTTTCTGACTTTAGATGCTCTCTGTCAATAAAAGGTATGGTTGTGAAAACAATCTTTTAATTTTTATTTTAAACTTAATTTTTAAACTTTTAATCATTATGTGATGCTACATAGGCTTTTTCACTAACTGAGAAGACTCAGTGATTTCATGATCAGCACAGGCAACTCCACAGCAATTAGAAAGCTATGCTCCTCATAACAATCATTAAAGAATATGCTAAACAGTATACTATGTTGCACTGATTTAGCTTCAGCTGTTGCTCAGATGTCCTTCTGAGATTGTCACTGAAAACTAATTCTTTAATGATGTGAGGAACTATTAAGTATTTGAAAACCTGAGCAAGGTTGAAATAGTTAAGATTAAGGCATTTACAGAATGTAAGCAATTGGAACATTTCATATTTATTATATTACAAAAAAAAATGTAGCATTACTGAGACCTCAAGTGGGAGAGGAATTGCCATATGACTTCTGTACTATGTGAAATGAATGATGATTTTGATCATACTGCAGATAAACGATAAAGTGAATTAACTTATTTGAGCATATAAAGAAACAGTATAAATACATAAAGTCATAGCTCCTTCTATAGCCTTATGTTCATTTCCCTAGCAGGCACATTCAGAGTGATAAAGAATATTACACATCCAAACGAAGAAGATGATAAATGACTACTTGCAAAGTATAGATAGAAAAATACTACCAAAAGTAAAGTTTAATAGATAACCAACATATTCCATGATTAACTTTCCTATTACAGGGGCGGTTAGGCTTTCTTAGGCCAATAAAAGAAAGTAAACAATGTTAGAGACACAGAGAAAATACCTGTCCTCTCTGACAATTCTTAAGATCTTCTCTCTCACCTTTCTTATATTAGCCTCTTGTGGTACCACACACATTAGCTCTTGGCATCAGCAGTTCAGAAGACATAGTTTAAAAAAAAAAAATGAAAAAGGGAGAAAAGAGACCAACTAAGAGCTGCACAGCTCTATGCTGGCCATTCCTGCTACTGAATAAACTCATGGAATCAAAAATCAGAAACTGTTCACAGGGAAAAAAAAAAAATCTCTACGAGAAAAACTATCTATAAATCTCTAGTACAGACGTCTGAAGAACTGTGACTTACATATGTAACAGGGAAGCTGGAAACCCTTGTTCCATGCACTGATACAAAACCATGTTAAGAAATCAGTATTTTTCTAGTCTTTATCATCTGAGCGGTTTCCAGTTATCATCAGTCATCTTTCTAGCTTTTTTTGACTTGCTTGTCTGCCTTTTAAGGTTCAATTTGGTTTCTTTGCATTCTTCTATCAGCAGGAAGTGGCATACAAAGTTTACACCCTTTTCTGTGTTTCTAGTTGGTGTTGTATTACCTAAAAATACCTATGCGCACTGAATGCAAAAGAGTGACAGATATGCCTCTAATGAACAAAGAAGTAGAATCGAGCATGTAAACCTAGGTGACCACCTTGAGTTAAAATACATTCCATCCAAAAAGAAGGTTTTGTGATGTAAAGTGGAAAGCAGATTTATAAGTGAATCAACATTTCTAAGAGATATATAAATATTCACACATATTATTATCCCAGGTAACTAATGTGGTTAAGAATTTCATCTCATCTCATTTGTAAGTGAAGATCAGGTTTGTGACCATCTGAAGAACCTGAAAGTATACGAGTCCATGGGTCCTGACGAGATACACCTACAGGCCCTTAGGGAACTGGCAGGTGAGGTTGCTAAGCCGTTCTCTATTATATTCCAAAAGCCCCGGCAGTCTGGTGAAGTCCCCACTAACTAGAAAAGGTGAAATATAACCCCCATTTTCAAAAAAGGAAGGAAGAAAGATCCAGGGAACTATAGACCAGCCAGTCTCACCTCCATGCCTGGCAAGTTCATGGAGCAGATCCTCCTGGAGGCACTGCTGAGGCAGAAGAATGGTGAAGAGGTGATTGGATACAATCAACACAGCTTCACCAGGGGAAAATCATGCCTAGCTAACCTGATGACCTTTTATGAACTGGTTACAGCATCTGTGGACAAGGGAGCAGCAACTGATATCATTTACCTGGACCTGAGCAAAGCCTTTGACACTGTCCTGCACAACATCCTGGTCTCCAAGCTGGTGAAATATGATTTTGATGGATGGACCACTCAGTGGATAAAGAACTGGCTTGATGGGCACACCCAAAGAGTGGCTGTCAGTGGGTCTATGTCCAAGTGGAGGCCAGTGACAAGGATCAGTACTGGGACCGATCTTTTTTAACATCTTTGTCAGCAACATGGACAGTGAAATTGAGTGCGCCCTCAGCAAGTTTGCTGATGACATCAAACTGTGTGGTGTGGCTGATATGCTGGAGGGAAGGGATGCCACCCAGAGGGACCTTGACAGGCTAGAGAAGTGTGCCTGTGCCAACCTCATGAAGTTCAACAAGACCAAGTGTCCTGCTTCTGGGTCAGGGCAATCCCAAGCACCGATATAGGCTGGGCAGTGTCTGGCTTGAGAGCAGCCCTGAGGAAAAGGGCTTGGGGGTGCTGGTGGGTGAGAAGCTCAACATGAGCCACCAGTGTCCACTTGCATCCCAGAAAACCAACTGTGTCCTGGGCTGCATCAAGAGAAGCATGGGCAGCAGGTCGAGGGAGGCGATTCTCCCCCTCTACTCCACTCTCTTGAGACCCCACCTGGAGTACTGCATCCAGTTCTGGAGACGCCAGTACAGGAAGGACATGGACATGCTGGAGCATGTCCAGAGAAGGGCCACTAGGATGATCAGAGGCCTGGAGCACCTCTCCTATGAAGAGAGTTGGGATTATTCAGTCTGGAGAAGAAAAGGCTCGGAGGAGATCTTATTGTGACCTTCCAGTATCTGAAGGGGGCCTATAAGAGGGTTGGTGAAGGACTTTTTAGAGTGTCAGGTAGCAACAGGACTAGGGGTAATGGACATAAGCTTGAGGAGGGTAGATTTAGATTGGATGTTAGGAAGAAGTTCTTCCCCATGAGGGTGGTGAGACACTGAAACAGGTTGCCCAGAGAGGTGGTAGAAGCACCATCCCTGGAAGTTTTTAAGGCCAGGCTAGATGGGGCTCTGAGCAACCTGATCTAGTGGGGAAGTATCCCTGCCCATGGCAGGGGAGTTAGAACTAGATGATCTCTAAGGTCCATTACAACCTGGGCCATTCTATGATTCTATGATCTTCAACTTTCAATATCAAGTAGAAACAGGTTACAAAAAGCCGAATTCTTACATGAGTACCAATTGCTATATGAGCACTGCTTAGATAGAGCAGGACAATACACATATATAAAACTAATGAGTGGATAAGAAGAAAAGTAGCTACAATGGTTTGTTTGTAAGTGTAACATAAGTCTTTTTTTGAGTTGCATAATTTTAGATTACTCACTCACAACCCCTGCATATTGTCAGACAAGAATGTGTGTCAATCTTGCAGTTACAAGCACACATAGTAGTTTGCAAAGGAGTGGGAGCTGTCACCAACAAAATGCTGCCTTAAATCCCTTGAAATCAATTACTACCAAAGTATCTGCAAAATGATTACATAATTCTACTTTAATAAACAATATTGTTTTGTTTCCTTTTAAGAAACAAGATAGGAAATGTTCTGGTCTGATGAAATTTTTTCCAGACTCTGCAGCAGTTACAGCTATAGGAAGTTAATACTAATAATACCAATGAAATCTTGTGAAGAGATCCTCCACATGCTCAGGATGTGTAAGACCTTTACAAAATAAGAAATTAACTCTTTAAAATCCACTCAAAGAATAATATGCTAAGCTGTTTCCTTTTGAAAAGTTCTTCTTCTCTGTAGATACTTATCCAAATTATGTCCAGACCACTAATCACAGAAGCTGATGAAAAGGCAAAGGGGCATAATAAAATTGGTGTGAAAAAGTACTGTTGAAAAAAATATGCAGAGTTTATCCAGTAAGTAGTTAGCAGTACTATTATACCATGTTCTTGTTCAACTGCACTGGAATAAGCACACCGTGGCCTAAGTAGGACTGCAATGCACAGTTACATGGAAAAAAAGCAAAAATTGTGGTGTTCTGTGAGCTTACCCCATTCTTTGCCTTTCCTTTTTCTTCCTGGAGTCAAGACTTTAGCAATAAAAAGCAGCATGTTTTCTCTGCTCTATATTTTTGGTTTTCTTATTACAGAAAATAATTTTCAATGCTGCAATACCACTGGGATCACTTACTATTAAAAAAACCTTGCAAAATAAATGTTGCCCACAATAAATGTGACAGGTGAAGACCATAAACAGATGGGCAGGAGAGAAACAGTTCCTGATATTAACAAAACGATTGAATGTTTGATTACATAAATCTATTACTTTGTTTATTAAGAAAAATGATACAGTTTTGAGGTTACAGTCCCAATTTCTCACTATTTTAATCTAATTCTGTGGTGCTCTTTGCCCTGTTTATTTTAAAGGTTAAGGCTAAAATATTGAAGGTGTTAATAAGACGTTAAATTTTACTGTGATGTGATCTAAACCCTCCATAGGTTTGCACTGCTCAGGTGGCTCACTTTCATGAAAATGTTGCATGGGCAACAAGCAGGGTGAGCTGGTGGCCATTGTGCAGCAGGACAGCTATGATATCGTTGCCATCACAGTAACGTGGTGGGACGACTGTCATGATTGGAATGCTGTGATGAATGAATATAAGCTCTTCAGGAAGGATAGACAAGGAGAGGCGGGGCGTGGTGCTGTATGTTAGGGAGGGTTTTGAGTGTATAGAACTTGATTTCAATGGTGATGAAATTCAGTGTTTGTGGGTAAGGATGAAAAGGAAGGCAAATAAGGGAGATCTTGTGCTGGGAGTCTGCTCTAGACCACCCAAGAGGAGCAGGCAGATGAAATATTCTATAAACAGCTTGCTGAAGTCTTGCAATCACTAGCCATTGTTCTGGTTGGGGACTTCAACCTACCAAATATCTGCTGTAAAAATAACACAGCAGAGAGTAGGCAGGCTCGGAGGTTTCTTGAGTGTATGGAAGATAGTTTCCTGACACAACTGGTAGATGAGCCTACCAGGGAAGGTGCATTGCTTGACCTCCTGTTCACAAATAGAGAAGGACTAGTGGGAGATGTGGTGGTC
>VWZO01001925.1:23205-52123 GCA_013396975.1 Bucco capensis
GACTATATTTCTTGCAGGTTTTATTGGGGGTGGGGAGGGAAAAACCTTGTGGCACGGTGAGGCGGGGGGAATGACCTGGAAAGCTTTCTTACTCCTTTCTGTATTTGCACTGTTTTATATATATATATATATTTATCTGTTAAAGTTATTCTTTATCACTTTGCCTCAAGTGTGCATGTGTATTCATTTTACATTTATTCCTTTATCCTAGGAGGGGGAGGTCCTTATTTGGGTCTTTCCTAAAAACAGTCTGGTCAAACCAAGACAATAAGGATAAGGAAGCTGGATTTGAACTGACCTACTGGCTCTTTCTCTCCAGCTGTGAGTATCTGACATTTAAACTCAGAAAAATCAGAGCAGCTACTGAGGCAAGCACCCAGAAGGTGTTTGAGGACTGTAAGTCACTGACCGAATTCCTTTTCTTCCCAGAAGAGGAACACACCTATTAGGGAGAAATTGGGAATCTAGAACAGGATGGAGAATAGGCTGTTCTCCAGACTTTCAAAACAATGCTGTAAATTATTTAGGATAAAGCTAGGGCTAATAGTGTATCAAAATACTCTATGGCCAACTGTTTCGCAATGCAGGGCTGATGTAAGGACAGGGTAGAATATTACAGCCTACATAACCAGATAGAGGAACATGCTCATCAGAAAATGAAAGTATATTTATCTTCCTTTCACTACTGTAGCAAATCTGTGTGTGAGATATGTCAAGAATTCAGCAGTGCAAGTAGGGGGAGTAAACAGTTTCAGATTATGCTTTTTCCCCAGTAATGAAAATTAATGTTTCAGTTTCCTAAAGAAAAATCAAACTGGTGTAAGAAATGCCAGAAGATTCATTTAGACAATACCCTTTCCTTTTATACCTATTCCCAGCTGAATATTGCAACTTAAAAGATGTGCAACCATACTTAGCAATATATCATACCTTTAAGAAACTGATATTTCAGATTGATCCTATGTAACATTCTAACAATATTCTTCCCTAGCACCAGAAAGCAGAAAACAGCCTCTGACAAAAAGCCAATACAGTCTTTCTGGAAACACAGAGAGCTTAACTTTAAGATGAAAATGATTGTCTGGAGTTAATGTAGTATTTATATAAAATGAATTAGAAAAGCTCAAACAAAAAAAGACATACATGGAATATGAGAAAAATACTTCAACGGTATCTGTAACTATGGGGAATAGAGGGCTAGATTTGTACAATCCTTATTCCTTCCTTCTTTTTCTTATGAACATACATATACTGTACTTGTCAGTCATCTCCCAAGACAGTTCTTGCTTCCTTTAATTTACATTCTTTCTGAATTCTCCCACATGAATAACTCCAACATTTGTCACTATTGCTAACCAGGGTGTTCTTGAGGAGAGGACAGCTATAGATCTCAGTTTCATTCTGTATGTGCAACAAAACAAGCAGCACCAGAGGCAGCACTTCAACTGCAAACTATCACGGTCTAAAGCAGATGCCAGGAGTTTGGCTACAGAGTTATTACTCCTTCTGATCTTGATTTGCCAGTTAAATTCTCCAGCTTGACCTCATGCTAGCCCCATCACCATCACCTTGCCTGGCAATGGAGACTGGGAGCTGCCCCATCCTCCTGCCCTGTACCTTGGCTAGGAGTGGTGGGACAAGCCCTGGTTGGTGAGACTCTGCCCTGTCAGCCTGGGGAACCTACACTGTGCCCCACAGCCTGGCTGCTCCTTGTTGTATANTAAGTTTTGTTAGGTTTTTCAAGTTGTGTTTTTCACTGACATTTGCAACACTTACAAAGACTACAGGAGACAGTAACATATTTGCGTAGAAAAAAAAAGGGGAGGGAATAAGCAGTGTTTCTGTTTATATTTGTCAGAATTTCAAGCTATGAATTCAGTGTTGAGTGGTAGAAGGCAGTGTCTCCAAAAGATTCCATCTGAAATAGCCTTTGTATTCTCAATACTTTTCCAAACTCATCATCATTTCCAAAAAAAGTAAACACAAAACAGTTAAACTTGAACACATCTCAGTAAACACTTGCTATTCAATTTGAAAAATTGTATTATTTAGGGCCCCTGCCTTGGCCAGGAGTCTTGTTCTGCAGAGACAGGCACAGATTGGGGATGGCCAGGACCCCTGTGAGTTCAGCTTCTGACCTGCTGGGTTCTGGAGGCTACAGAGCTGCTGGAGTAGACCAGGCTGGAGGCAGGAGTCCCTCTTGGAAGTTCCCAGGGCTGGGGCTGGCTGTTATCCTCCCCACTGGCAGAAAGGACCTGCTCACCAAGGTGCTGAGGCTGTGCCTGTCACACAGATCCACAGTGATGATGATGAGATAACAAATTAATATTCCCGTGTTTTCTGTCATGGAGATCTACAACTTCTACACCAACACCTCCTTGTCAAGCATCTAAAGGCCAGGTAGTCCATGATGGGTCGCTCCTCCACAGTCACCTCCCACCACTGGTCCTTGTAGACCAGCGCAAGCTCCCATCAGTCATAGCAGCAAGGGGCTAATGTTGAATGGCTGGATATTGAAGCAGTCCACCTAGACCTCTAGATGGAAATCTCCCACCTGAGCCCCAGGCACCAGCCCCACAGGGCCATGGTCCTCATCTTGACTGTCTTCAGCCGAAAGTTCTGTGGGGCCTGGGATGCTGAAAGTCAAAAAATCATCATCCACAACTCAACACGATGGCCTTGTCTGTGCTGGCTTTGCAGGTCTGGGATATTGAAGGTCAAATAATCATCATCTGACCACACTGAGAGCAGGATGGTCATTGTCACTGACCTGCACAGCTGGCAGTTTGGCTCATGCCATGCCCAGCACAGCACACAGTCTCAGCAAAGTTGATGGAAGCAGGGTGACAGGTAGGCAACATATCTTGTTTGTTGCAGTAGATGGGGCAGCTCCATTTGCTCCCAATGGCCACACTCTCTGCACACTGTGGTAGGATGGGCAGCGCTGAGCATGAGGAACTGCTTCCTCTCACTGGCACCACAGTGGCATATGTTTTATGCTGCAAAATGGAGACAGGTCATAATCACGCCCTGTCCCAGGGAGAGGAGGAAGAAATGCCCAGGCCCCTTGAGAAGGACACTGTCCTAGCTGGCCAAGCCCCAAAAGCTGCCCCACTGCCACTCCAGGGGGACATTTCCCCACAAAGCTCAATTCTGGTGCTGCAGGCAGGTCCCACAATGCACAGCTGCTTGAACCAGGCAGAGATAGGGAAAATCAGTGTTTGGCTCTAGGACGAGCTTCGAGAGCTCCCCCAAAGCACCAGCCAGCACCAGGATGAAGCCTCACTCAACCTTCCATACCTCAGAGGCATGTTCAGCTGGAGTCCAGGCACAAGCCAGACTGGAAACCAAACCTTAGCAGCCTCCATCGCACAGTGGACCTTGTGGTCTTGCAGGCAAACAACAATTCCGTGTTACTTTACCTTTGTCTCCTGCAACACTCATCTGTCCCTTCCGCAAATATGACATGGACTCCCTGCAGCTGGATGACACCTTCCCCAGCTGGCTGCCTTTCCCTGTGCTTTGCTAAAATTTGTAGGGTGGACATGGATGTGACCCACCCTGTATGAGGGTCTCTCATCCTGCTGGGTCATGCTACCCTGCTGGGTCATGCTACCCTGCTGGTAGCTGATCAAACTCTGCACTGCAGTGATGCAGACCCACCTCAAGTACTGTGTCCAGTTCTGGGCACCACAATAAAGGAAAGATATGAAGCTGTTGGAGAGCATCCAGAGGAGGAGAGCCAAGAACATGATGAAGGCCCTAGAGTGGAAGCTATGTGAGGAACAGCTGAAGTCACTTCTTTTGTTCAGCCTGGAGAAGAGGAGACAGATGGGACACCTCATTGCAGTTTACAGCTTCCTCACAAGGGGAAGCAAAGGGGGAGGAGATAATCTTTTCTCTCTGGTAACCAGTAACAGGACCTGAGGAAAAAGCATGAAATGGTGCCATGTGAGGTTTAGGTTGAATTTTATGAAAAGGTTCTTTACCCAGAGGATGGTGGAGCATTGAAACAAGCTCCTCAGGAAAGTAGTCATGGTGTCAAGCCTGACAGAATCAAAGAAGCAACTGGACAATTCTCTTGGACATATGGTGCAACTTTTGGGGGTTGTCCTATAGGAGTTGGACTTGATAATCCTTGTGGGTCTCTTCTAACTCAGGTTCTTCTATGATTCTATAAAGTCCTGGCAGAGCTTGCCCAGAGAGCTGGTAGAGTCTTTACTCTGGACATGGTTGATGGAGTTTGGTCATGGGGGGTGGACTGGATGACCTCCAGATGTCCCTACCAACTTCAACCATTCTGTGATTAATATCAACTCTAAACACATAATTTAATTTCATGGTTAAAAGTTCACCTTATATAATGCCCAATTTAACATGTCGTTTTCTCAGTCATAGAATCACAGAATGGCCCAGATTCAAAGGCACCTTAAAGATCATCTAGTTCCAACCCTCCTGCCATAGGCAGGGATGCCACACACTAGACCAGGTTGCCCAGGGCCACATCCAGCCTGGACTTGAACACTGCCAAGGATGGGGCACCCACAACCACTCTGGGCAACCTGTGCCAGTGCCTAACCACCCTCTGGGTAAAGAACTTCCTTCTAATCTCCAGTCTAATATGCTTCTACGTATTGCAGATCTAATCAAACATCATATAAGAAGGAAAAATATACATAAAAGACAGAAGTTCTGCTGCCCTTATGATCTGCTGCTTTGATGTGAAATGGTGACTATATTTAGGAATAATAGTACAGATGACAAACATTTCTTTTAATGCTATATTGGAAGAAAAATGCTTCATGTGCTCATCAGGGAAAAAGTAACCTAAAATGACATATTGCAGGAATGGTGTTTCAAACAAAAGCGATTGCTACATCATAGATCAAGACAATCGCACTGCACTTAAAAAATAAATGCAGACATGGATACATATTTGGGAGACTGCAAAGCATTACTACTTCTTCTGTCAGATTTTACTGCTGCTATAATCCTAAAATCTTTTTTCCTTAAAATGTTATACAAACTAAGTGGAATGGGAGAGAATTTTTATACTTTATCTTCAGAAGAATGTTCCTCACCTGATGGAAATGCATCACTCATTAATGTAAGTGGGAGTTAATTACAGAAGAGTGAAGGAAAAGTACACAGACATAAATTTATATAAGATGGACACTTGCCAACAATGGCCCATTCTAGTTCATTCTTGAATTTGAGCCATACCTGTTAATGTTCCCAGAACTGAACTAATTTTAAACTCAAAGTATGTTGTTAATAAAGTACTTTCAATGCATACAGTGCTACATGTGACAAAGGAAAACACACAGCTCAAGAAACATGTAATAGAAGAAAAAATTCAGTATGACAAAGCATATCAAAACAGTANCCATGGGATACAAATTAACAGTGACCTTGCTTTGGATACCTATCTGGCAGTAAATCTAATAATTTAGGCCTTATCATTTAGGCTCTTGCCTGAGAAAACATGTTGTTAGCTCAGGAAGTGCAGATAATTAGAGAAGCTTTAGTTTAAAAGTAAAAATCACTGAACGGAATTATTTTGTTTTAATCCAGGACAGACTGGCATGTTCACAGAATGGGAAAGGAAGAGGAAATANATGCTTCTACGTATTGCAGATCTAATCAAACATCATATAAGAAGGAAAAATATACATAAAAGACAGAAGTTCTGCTGCCCTTATGATCTGCTGCTTTGATGTGAAATGGTGACTATATTTAGGAATAATAGTACAGATGACAAACATTTCTTTTAATGCTATATTGGAAGAAAAATGCTTCATGTGCTCATCAGGGAAAAAGTAACCTAAAATGACATATTGCAGGAATGGTGTTTCAAACAAAAGCGATTGCTACATCATAGATCAAGACAATCGCACTGCACTTAAAAAATAAATGCAGACATGGATACATATTTGGGAGACTGCAAAGCATTACTACTTCTTCTGTCAGATTTTACTGCTGCTATAATCCTAAAATCTTTTTTCCTTAAAATGTTATACAAACTAAGTGGAATGGGAGAGAATTTTTATACTTTATCTTCAGAAGAATGTTCCTCACCTGATGGAAATGCATCACTCATTAATGTAAGTGGGAGTTAATTACAGAAGAGTGAAGGAAAAGTACACAGACATAAATTTATATAAGATGGACACTTGCCAACAATGGCCCATTCTAGTTCATTCTTGAATTTGAGCCATACCTGTTAATGTTCCCAGAACTGAACTAATTTTAAACTCAAAGTATGTTGTTAATAAAGTACTTTCAATGCATACAGTGCTACATGTGACAAAGGAAAACACACAGCTCAAGAAACATGTAATAGAAGAAAAAATTCAGTATGACAAAGCATATCAAAACAGTAGCTCTTCCTTTTTCAGTAAACCAATTGATTGCAATTCATCAGAAGGCTAGAAATCAAAGGGTGCTGGAATCCAGATTTCTATCAAAAGACTGTGTTGTGGATAGGAGCTTGGGGGGACCCCCAAGCCAGTGACAGACACTCTCTATTATCTCCTTCCCCTTCTCCCCACTCCAGGAAAGGGGGAAGGGAAGCAATAAAGAAAAAGAAGATTTGTGAATTAGAAAATAAAACTTGAGAAAATAAAATATATACAAGTATTTACAGACATTCACAAAGCCAATGTNTTGCCTGTTCCATGGTGTGTAAGTTTAGGGAGCCTAATTAAGAAGTAAAAAGAGATTTGATTATATAATAGAAGACAAGACATGAAAAACTTGTGGATATGGTCTAAATTTTCTGTAAGGTAAATGAGTTTTGCTGCTCTTACTGACAAAAGACATGAGATGAAATTCAATCTGCTTGTGCACTGAAAGGATATTTGTCACTTGTTCATTTAGATTTATCTTGGTACTATTTCCATGCTTTGTCAAAATGTCTTTCAATCCCAGATTAGCTCCCTAGAGGAAAAAAAAAAAAGAAAGTTTGTTGTCTTCTAGTGACCCAGCTGATATATATAAAGCAAATATTGAATCCAAACTCCCTCCCTTTAGTGACTACATCATCACTGATAATAAGTAGACCCAGCAGCAAGCTGTACTGGGGTGGAGATGGATTCTGGAACCTTTGGTCTGGATCCACAAGNAAAGACATGAGATGAAATTCAATCTGCTTGTGCACTGAAAGGATATTTGTCACTTGTTCATTTAGATTTATCTTGGTACTATTTCCATGCTTTGTCAAATTTGTTGTCTTCTAGTGACCCAGCTTTGACATATTGCTGATATATGTTTCACTTAGGGAGAAAATATCTCCACTTGAATTCCTTATATTCAGTCTGCTGGCTTTCATTAGTTTTGGAAGTAAAACTTTGGTTTTTGTAGTACACCTTCTTAAAAGCAAATTATTAAAATTTATTTAGTATTGAAGCTAAGTTTAGCTCTCCCAAATTATTTAAATGTCTACATTATTCATATTTCACATCTAGGAAATGCTACCTTACATCCGTAAGGTATTTCATATTTTGCACTAAGCTTGTTAGATAGATTTACAGGAAATGATGTCAATATCCCATATTTCTTCAGTGCCTAACACTAGACACTTTCTCAAAAAGGATATTAAAAGATCAGAAGGCAACATGAAAAAAAAAAGCAGGATATAGAAAAGATGCCACAAAAATTAAATTGAAGACTGAACCTTTTTGTTTAGAAAGGGGCCAAGTAAAGAGAGATCTTATTTGAATGTAACAAATGGTAGACTGAAGTACATTTCAAGATTTCAGCATGCAGAACTAATTTGACAGATAAAGGTGTACTTTGGTTAATACTTTTATTGTTCTGGCATGTAGAAAATACTGTTAATGTTTCCCCAGGCATTTTCAAGTCCCATTCTTGTTACATATAGATAACCGTGATGCAAATGAGGTTGGCATTTTACTTTACTGAGTTGTAGTAAAGGAAAAACCTTTTCTGTCTTCTCCAGAGGAGGACATCTGCCTGGTCAGTACATAAAATGCATAGCATAGAAAAGGCAACAATACCCTTTTCCTAAGTAGAATCTCCAAGAAACTCTTTATGCCTTTTTCCCAAGAAGAGCTCTAAGCCTATAATTTATTATTTATAAAATGAACTAGGCCCAAACCAGAGAGCATGTGCTGTTTTTAGTGAGATAAGAAAAGAGTTACAAAATACAGTAAAAAAAAATGTCATTCAAGGACTTCAGATAAAGAGAAGTGACATGAAAATATTGAAAGGAAACATAGCACAGGGAGACAATCAAGATCTGTAACAAGATTTACATGGGCTTGTCAGTCTACCGTGTTTAGCTATCAATAGCTGCACAGACACTTTAATTATGTAGAAGATTTAGCATACAAGAAGTTAGAGAAATCATTAAAGAACTGAATTATTAAATATAGCAAGACCCTAGAAAATGTACATGAGCTAAAACAATCATCTTGGTATGACTACTGGTACACACAGTGAACTGTTACTCAAATTCGGATATGATAACAATATAGACAAGAAAATTTAAGATAAATGAAATAAATTGATTTTATAAAATATATACTCACTCCAGATAGCCAACAAAAGTCTAGTGAAGCTTTGCTGCTTAGCAGGTGCTGCCTAAAAAGTAGTTGATATCATGAACTTTTCTGGTATCTTTCTTCATTAAAGAGTCACATTTCTATCATAAATGTGATGACAGCTTTTCCTGCACAGAAAAGGGGAAATTGTGGTTATCTTTATACCACCTTTAATCCAATAAAGGCTCTTCAGCTGTATGTTAAAGGCTGTATTATAAAAGTATCCCAAATTATGTAAGAAGAGAGGCTTCTATGCCTTCAGGAGGAATTGATATATGACAGCATGAAACTGTAAGTGGCCCCCAGGCACCTAAGAAGCGTATCCATTGTTCATACTATATACATGTGTAGAATAAATATAGTTAGTGACTTAGAGCTCCTTATTCAGTCAGGTAATATTAATTTAACTCTTGGATATAGAAAATACATCTCAGTATGTGTAAGTAGTAATATCAGGAGGAATAAAACATGACTTGCAACAACATGATGCACATAATACAAGCAAGTCAAGTATTTTTCATCTAATTTGTTGTCTTCAGATATATAGAAGAAGAGAGGGAAGAGGTCATGAAAGGGGGAGAACTGCTATCTGGCTCCCCAGGAAAGAAAAAAGAATGAATCTGTCACAATACACTCAATAAACAAATGATAATTCACAAGAGTAAATCTTACTCTTGCTGCCATATTTGGACCTGTCAATAACAATTATGTGATCGAGAAGAAACATCACTTCCCCTCAACTTTACTCCAAAACTTCAGCCACTGCTATTTTAAAGAGACAGCTGACCTAGACTAATCTAGTCAAGGTGTGCTAATGGTGTGGGATATGTTTCCAAAGATTTTGTTTTAAGAAGATGTCCTTTTCCCATATCAGTTGATAGGAAGCAAAGTTATTAGAGCGTGAAACGTAAGTGCTCATTAATGCAGTCTGCATGCTAAAATAATTAGCATAAAATTCTGGAAAAAGCTTCAAATAATTATCAAAATTACATATACTTCAAGTCACATTCTCTAGAGCTGTTATACCATTTAAAAGAAAAAAAAAAAAAGATGGCAAATTTAAGGTCAAATGCTAAGAAAATCTTCCAAAATCCAAGATAACCTGCAACAGAAATTAATATATATATTTCATCATCATAAGTCATGCTATGGATTCATTAAACCCAGAAAATTATTTGGTCATCAGATCACTGAGTAATTTGATAAATCATTCCCTGAAGTTCCTTTTCATTTCTGTAACTGTTAAGTGTTAAATGTTTATGACAGGTATGAGATTGCTCTGGATACTTTATGCTGACTGGACAGCTGTGATGCTTACTGTATCAATACATACTTTTAAATTTAAATTTGACAAGAAGGGGAAGTATAAGCAAAAACATAAAAAAATAAGCCAAAATTATTTTACTAAGTCCTTTGAAGTCTGTCAAGATACCACGAAGACTCATTGGATGGAGAGAAGGGAGGAAGGAAATAGTATAGAATTAAGGGAATTCAAACAAATGCAACAGTATTATCCCTTCCAAGAGAGAAGGTGTGTCCAAAAGCACTATTACTGAAAAACTATCTGACACAAATACGCATACAGGTGTTCAAGGGAGCTATTTAAACTGCCCTAGGTAGTAGGGTTTTAATACAGTCCACTACTAACCTGCTGGATTTAAATATTTTACTTGCATTTGGTTTTGTTACTACTTTTAAGAACACAAAAAAGAAAACAAACAAAAAAAAAGGAAAAAAAAAAAACAACACCACAAAAAAAACCCCAAAACCAAACCAACACAATTTAACAAAGTCACTATTAGCTACTAGTAAGAAAGTTCCTAAAGAAAAGTTCTTATATGTTGATCGCAGCTGGTCATTCTTAGTACCATAGCTCAAGAAGCAAATGAATGCTATGCTGGTAGTAGTGGCAGTCCTTCTTCTGAAGGACTTGGAGCACCGAACAGAATATGGAAAATTTATCAGAAGTATTTTGAGATCTGTAGAGATAACAGAAAATCATGTAAGTCTATTTGATTATTTAAATTTTAACAGATGCCTACAACTTCAGACAGGAATTTTAATCCACTAGTCCATGTGATATTTAAAAGCAGCATAATTCTGTTTTATGCAGGCACAGTCTGAAAATCACTTGGGGTCTCCTGTGGCCCCTGGTGCGATAACTGTGTCGACAGCNCTGTTTTATATACAATATTTAATTATCAGGACATGGAGAATGACTTTGTTGGTAGCAGCTGGGTCTACCTTCTGTCTGATTCTTATGAACTGACTGCATATAGGTACAGGACAGAAAAACATCAACTGAATAGACTCCACAGGGGTATATATACTGTCAGATTCCTTCATTTACTGTTTCACTTTGAGGTACAGTTTTATAATATTTAACACTGTATGTATCTTAGTTTGTTCCTGAGTTTCACTACACTTTTGTTGGCTATCTGGAGTGAGCATACAAAACAACACTACTATTATACATCATGTCCTACATAGGTTAAAATATTGCCCATTCAAATAATTATTCCACATAGAGCTGACAAACGTGATAAACATGAGAATAAAATTGAAATAATGAAAACTACTTCTTGACTCTTGAACTATAGGGTTTGAGGTTCAGTTTTGTGGGGACTTTTTGACTGACAGTTATGCAGCAGGGTTCACTGTTTCTTTTTTGGCCACTTGTTATTTACATTGTTATATGTTATTTGTCATTCTATTTGCTAATTAAAAAAAAAAAGTAAACGTAAAGCTCAGAATGCCATCATCCATCATTTTTAATTTTCTGTGATCTGCAAACTTTGTCTCCTTAGTACCTTTTTCAAGTTAACTCAGATACTGAAAAAAATAAAATTTTCACTACTACAGCAAGATCCTTATTAATATTTTGTTGTATGCAAAGTCTTCAGCTGTCACCAAATTTTTCAGGCTGGAAGGCAACTCTGGATAGCATCTGGTCCAGTCACCCTGCTTGAGCAGGTTCAGCCAGAGCAGATTCTCCAGTATCTGCTGGAGTATCTGAGTATTTCTGAGGGTGGAGATTCCACAACCTCTCCAAGTGTGCTGGCTTTGGATGAGATAGAGTTCATTTCTTTTGTAGTAGCTCATATGGTACCATATTTTGTGTTTGTGACCAAAACAATGTTGATAGCACAGGGATGTTTAAGCTATCAATAAGCAGTGCTTGCAAAGTGTCAGGATTTTTGTATTTCTCATGCTCCCCCACCAGTAAGTAGGCTGGGAGAACACAAGAAGCTGGGAGAGGACACAGCTGGGACTACTGGCACCAACTGAACAAAGAGATGTCCCATACCTTGTAACACCATGCTCAGCAACAAAAGCTGATGGGAAAGAAGGAGGAAGAGGGGAGGACATGTGGACCTATAAAGTTTGTCTTGACAAGTAATCATCACGTGATAGAGTCCTTCTCTCCTGCCGATGGCTGAACACTTGCCTGTCAATGGGAAGTAGTGAATAATTTAATTGTTTGGCTTTGCTTGCACACACAGCTTTGCTTTACGTATTAAACTATCCTTACCTCAATTCATAATTTTCTCACCTTTAGCCTTTCACTTCTGTCCCTTACCTTGCTGGATGGAGTGAACAAGTTGTTGTGTGGGGCTTAGCTACTGCTTGGGGTTACACCACAAGCAACCTGTTCCAGTGCTTAACAATCTCAGACTATACATGTTTCGTTCTATTCAAATGGAATGTTATGTATTTTAATTTCTGTCCACTGACATTTGGCTTTTAAGAGAGCACTGCTGAGAAGAGTTTGGCTCCATCCTCTTTATTGCCTCCCATTAGATATTTTTCCACACTTCCTTGAGCCTTCTCTTCTCCAAGATGAACAGTCCCAGCAGTCTCAGCCTTTCTTCATTGCAGGATGCTCCAGCCCCCTCGTGGCCTTTGCTGGACTCTCCCAAGTATGTCCACATCTCTTTTGTACTGAAGAACCCAGAACTAGGCACAGTACTGCAGACATGGCCTTATCAGTGCTTAGTGGAAGGGAAGGATCATCTTTCTTGACCTTTATTCAATATCTCACAAACTTCCTAAGATCTTAACAAAAAGGTCAGCTTCTCTGATAAAGACCTACCAATATATTTATTCTTCTTTGTATTTTGACCTTTAAACCTGTATTTCAATATTAGCAGCTAAAGCTCCCGAAATTCCTATTGTTTGTAACAGTCATACAAAAAGACTTGCATATTTGATGGTTTATTCATGTGACATGAAGGGATGGCAATAAGATTAGATCTGTCATTTTGTGTATTTAAGTGAAAGAACAAAGAAATAGTCCCATTGAAATCCTCACTCTTGGGTCTTGTGTACATTTCTAGACGAATCAGATATAAACTGTAGCTGGGTCATGTAGCAGACAGCCTTATACAAATTCAGAATAAAGTTTAGATCCTTCTATCAGGTTTACTGCTGATACAAGCAGTAAACCCCTGTTTTCCAGGTTCTCACCACCAAGGCCTCAATATTCCCCTGAAACATAGGTTTTACCAACTTTGATTTTGCTCTGTAGCACAAATTCAGCTTATTCCTGCTAAAGGTGACTTTGTCTTACTAATTAGGTATGCTACTTCTGCAGAACCTAATTCTTAAATAATTTAAAATTAACCTTGTGTGTCCTTGTCTCCAGCTGCTTGCAATGCTCAGACAACTACTAGATGTGTCTGGAAGATGACAGTTCAACTTTGCAGGAATATTCAAGAATTCAAAGCTTGTTTTCAGCCCTTACAAGAGGAACTGCAGCAAAGAATCTTTTGAAGACTTAAAAGGCCAGGACGTTGAAGTAACTGGTTACGACCCAAACCATCACTTTTTCACTGAGGTCTTTGGAAAGAACAACCAATCCTTTACAGAGAGTAGAAACACTTCCCAGTAAATATCACTTTGTTTTTACTTGAAAGGTATCCTCAGTGATCTTTCTTAGCTTGGGATCTCAGCTCATCATGAATCTTTCCCATCTCAGATACAAGAGCCTCCAATCCAAACTCAGCACTATGTTTGCTCTGGATATATGGATCCTGCATCAGAGTTGTCATGCAGCTGGCTTTCAGTAAGGACAAACTAAGCTTACATGTACCTACAAAATAGTATGTACTCATACCTAACAACAGATGGACTCACTTTTCTTCTCTAGAGCCCAGTAAGCCACTGACCTGAAAGAGACTTTCATTTATCTGCTAGTTCTACCTGACTCAATCCCTACTGCAAAATTCTGACTTGGCTCCAGACTTAAAGCCTGAGTTTTGCTAGGCAAGCATAGACTGTGCACTCTGGAAGTATATTTCATTTCGAGGTCTATGGGTAGACCTGGCTGGTCCATTTTAGTGAGTGCTGGAGTTTCACCTCACACACATCCTGATTTACAAAGGAAGGAAGCACAAGCAAGCAAGGAACCACAGTGGAGTGGAGTAGTTCTCTCATTGGAACAGTAGAAGATATTAAAATGCCTCTGGCATTCATCTCCCTCCTTTCTCCACTGATGGTACAAAAAACTTAGTCAATCATTTTTGTCACCTAAACAATGTGTTTTCAGTGATGCTACAGTCTTCCTCTCTTCTTCCTCTCTAACAACACCACCACAGAGCAGGTGCAAGCAGTTTTGTCACTCTTCTCATCTCCAAGCCAAATGCTTAGCTCATGCCTGTCAGTCTTGTAGTTGAACTAGCAGTGTGCCTAGCTTGAGCTAATATGCCTTGATTATTAACCTGCACATGCAGCTATTCAGCATCTGGACTTGCACTGGCTCACATCCAGAAAGCTCGAGGACAGTGTAAATGACATCTAGCTGGACATGTGGGTATTTATAGAAATATGGAGAAGCTGGCAATTGCAGATCTGCCTAATTATTCATGATATTAGCAGATTACAGTTCTAATCCAGTCTTCCATGCAGGTTGAAAGTCCACCAGCAATGATAATGGGTGTGTGTGAAGCTGAGAACCTCAGCCTTTGAGCAAAAATACAAAGGACATCTGTGGACAGTACGAGACTGGATGTGAGTACTCTGACAGACCATGGATAAGCAAACTGATCTACTGTCCCTTAAATAGACTAAATTTTATTTTACTTCATGATTTCCTGGATCAGTTGACTGTCCTTCATGGAGAAAAGCCAATTTATGCAATATTAAGCAGCAGCTGGAGTAGCCTTTTCAACCTCTCTAAATGATGGACACCCACATCCAGCATTGTTAGATCAGCAGCTCTAGAAATTTAAGTTCAAGAATTAGTTTCTTAGGTGTTACTGGCTTACTCTGCAGTCCTGTTAGCTACCCCAAAAGCTTCCTATTCCACAGGTAATGAAGAGATTATTTGGCCTAGGATGTTGAATCATTTTTGTCTACTTTGTGGAATATACAATGTATTTACCTATTCAAGGGCAGTTGTCAGATGAGAATCTTTATTTTGTATAAAGTAATTTAGTCCTCCATTAGCAGAACAGAAAGACAATAACTGGTCAAAGATTCCAACTGCGAGTTGACAAAATCAGCAAAGCAAGAATGAAAGTTCTTAGTGAAGAATATCTGCTACTACAGTAAAACTGTGTTTCCTGCTTTCATCCATGAATCCTGCCAGATACTATTGGGAAATTAAAGCAATTAAATGAAAGATAAATGGATACACTGAAGAGCTGGTGATTTCTTTTCTAAAGAAATATTATTGTGCATTGTTCAAGAAAATAAATACACAAATAAACCCCCACCCAAAACCTTCTGAGTAATTAGATTAGATCCTGAAATACAACTCAGCAACATACAGGCACCATAGTAATAATTGCAGCTTAACTTAATATCTAAACATTTAGCCATAAATGAGATGCCCATGTTGATTTGCTGCCCCGTATGAAGTTCAACATATAGAGAAATGCTCAGCTTTATTGCAAGACACCTTGCAGTTCAACTATCTAAAAGACAAAGGATTTCAAAAGCTTCTCAAAGCAAATTTATGCTGCAGACAGGAGACACGGCAGCTTATGTAGACATCTGTGAACCAGCTTTAAAATGTTATCCATTAAAGTACCAGTATGGGCCAGTATAAGAGGGTGGGTAAAAATTGTCAGTGATGCCAGCTTCCTTTATCAAATTCTGTATATTTTTGCTGTTCATATCTTGACATTTACTTTCAATGAACAGATACCCCAAAAATTGAACTCTTTATTTTCTTACTGCTTTTGATTTAGAAAAAGTTAGTAGATGACCTTTTGTAGCTATTAGGCTAGATACTTCAAAGTGAAACTCTTATTTTCTGACTAGCTTATGTCCTTTTTTTAAAATGTGTTATCTTCTGTAGATATAAAGCCATCTTAGAGCAATCTTATACACAGTAGGAGAGCCTTTGCTTTGATGAACTTGAGTGGGAAAAGCCCAGGGCAAATTAGAAAATTAATAGCCACTCAGAACTTGAATTGCCAAGAAATGAGATTTACCTCCTAGAAATTATTTGCTTGAAGTAGCAAGAGAGTATAGAAAAAAAAAAAAAAGATTTAGGACTTATACTAATTGTCATCCCAAGTACCAGAAATGACCATGTGAAACATATCTTAAAATTTAGATAATAACCTTAGGAATACACAGTGACTATTCATAGTTTTTCTTTTATCTGTTCTCATTTCTACCTGCTGTCAGAGAAAGACAAAATATATGGGATATCAGTAACATTGAACATTTCAGGCTATTTAAGATGAAGAAGAAATGACATTCCAGAGCAACTAAGACATACATCTATTGGCTGTTTATCCTCCAGCAAGAGTGACAGACGAATAAAATGTTTCCAGTTGCAGGTTGAAAATAAGTTCTACGTATAAGTGATTTTGTGTCATCTGGTAATTGGACTTACTCAGTCAGGTCCTATTTTGCCTTCAAAGACTGAACCCTGACAATTACAGCAAACAAACCTTTCCATTTATTTGTAGGAAATATTTTGCATATAACAGATATCCATAACCTTATTCTGGTTTGGCTGGCAATGCAGATATGCAGGAAAGAGTTCACACAACTCCAAATAATTTTAAGCAAAGAGCAAGACCTCAATGCAATTTTCAAAAGCAGTGCAAAATAGGAACTGTAATAATATGAAACAGGATTTTTGTTTCTAACCTTTGAGTTTTTACATACTCTTATTGTAATTTACAGTGTCTATAGACTATTGCTAGATTGAAAAAAAAAAAAAAGAAAATAAACAGGAAATATTCTGAATGTAGGTTCTTAGATCCAGAAGCTCTGTAGTTCACATTGCCTAGCTGCACCCAGACTGAGATGAAATACAGAAGGAATAGTAATTGTTAGAAACTAAATTTAGAAGCCGTCAAAGCAGACATGCTTGTTTATAGCTAATGGCTCTGGTTAACGTACACCAGCTGCTGGTTGTGGCTTCCTTGCTTCCGAGTTTTGCAATGAAATGAACAATACGCTTAGATGACTCACTGCCCACAGGCAGGACCAATCTTTTTGCTGTTGAAGAAGGACTAACAAGAACACTGGGACTCTGATAAGGGCAGTCTGAGCTGGCAATACCCACTGGATACATCCAGAACTTAGTGCTGAGGTTCTTTTGTTCAGGCACACTGGAGAACCAGCATAGGATTTATGCTCTGTTCCATTTGCTGCTGTTATATTTTTATTTACGGTGTATTCTGGTACATGGCAATTGTTTGTTACCCAATATATTCTTAGCACTGCTTTTTCTACTTGTGCTTTTGAATCTTTCACTGTATTTAGTTTCCACTCTGCCATATCCATGTCTTTTTTTTTCATTTGGCACTGGATTCCCCAAGATGTAGAATTTACTGAACTCTCCTTTTTGATGGATCACACTCATGTTTGTTCATTCATTTATTTCCTTGACAGAGATACAGAGCAGAAACCATCTGTACACTAGAGTTCCTACACTTTACCCTATTGCAATAGCTATGAGAATACAAGGTAACGCACTGATCTCATGGCTATTGCTGTTTTGAGGGGAGGGTTGGAGTAGATACTTCCTGAGGACCCTTCTGATCTCTGTTGTCCTATTATCCTGTGAATGCTAAAGATCTCACTAAGAACTCTTCGGTCACAGAATTCACTATGTGAGTTTCTCTTTTTCCTCCCCTTTATTCTCTAGAGACTAGTTTACAACACAAAAGTATGTCTTTGTTTCTTTGGAATATAAATTTGTATAAAGGCAGAACTGGTCTTTTCATGTAAGTTAAGAAAGTACACCATTAGTGCTGCTGACAATAATTGTGTACAAAGGTAGACTGTTCAGGAGTTCTGCACATCAAAATGCTCAGAGCTTGCTGAATTTGTCACACCATGTGTAACAATAGACTTTTAAACAAGGGAACAAAAAAATACTCCTGTTTAGCACCCCTGAGCAAGCTCTGTATGTAAATTCTCTGAGAAGTATTGTCACTAATTTCTTCAGTATAAGCCATTTAAGTAGGGGGCAAAGAAAAAACAGCTTAATGATTTTGCCCCCACAGCACAAGACAGCAAATATAATGGGGCAAGGCATTCCTCTTATCCCATCTCAAGTGTGACAACTAAGACTTTCTGTTTCCTGCTCATACTAAAAAGGTAAAAACCTTTTACTCCATGATTTATCTTCCACATTTCTCAGAAAGGCACATTAAATTGCAACCTCACTTTCGCAGTTTCTTCAGAACACACACCTTACCTGAATACACTCATGTTAAATTGAGCTACACAGTTAAAGAGTAAAGGCTTAATCATCTGATTGGGAAAACCAGGAATAAGAAGATGGCTAATGCTTCCATTGCTTAGATAATTGCAACAGTGTTTTTAAAATTATAAGTAAAAAAAGCCTAGAGTTAGTGGCTATAATTAGGTCTTGACTATTTTATGAATTCTTGACATCAAGGGTAGTGTTTTGATCTGTGGGTCTCACACAAATGTACAGTAGCTGCTCTGCAACATAGTGTTCAGAGGTTCATCTGTATGGAGGAAACCAAAGAGTGACAATGGGAAACAAAATGAGTTGGGCATTTGAACAAGGCTTATGATGGTTTTTGTTTGTTTTCTATGTCTAAGTAGAAATATCTTGCTGGAACAGATTCTGTGGTTGTTTCACTGTTCATAAGGAACTACATTTGTAAGAAGTTGTCACCATGGCCATTTGTTTTATGTGAAATAATAGAACTGGAACACAGAAAATGAGGCAGGCTTGGTCAGACTCCTGCTTTCAAAACAGTAACTCAACATGAAGATCACTTGGTCCTACTTACTCATAATGCAGAGAATAAATAGGGTGAAAACAGGAAGCAATAAAACCTGAAGACCGTACATAGCATGGAGTAAACTCATATTCAGATAAGCAGTTGTGGAAGGCACTGGGCTGGTCAATAACTGCCAGTTGCCTTGTCATATGCTCTGGGCATGTGAAATAAAAGATACCATCATGCTTGGATGCTTCACATACTCAGCACAAAGCATGAATTAACCTGAGAAATGTTATATGCCTTTTAGTAACGCAAATAGATACTCCCACAGTATGTCCAGTTTCAAGTACATTCACGTGTGGCACAAATTACTTTCTAAAGGAAAGACCATTGCCTCATCACTAATGAGTTATGGGATTTACTTGTAAATGTATCTGAACATCATTCTTCCAGGCTGCAGAAGAAAGGTATCAACAACACATATTCGTACATATTTTCACTACATTTCTTTGTTCATTTATGTTTTGAAAGACATAGTGTGGAGGAAATTGTCCAAACGTAGGTATCTAGAACAATTTGATATGTTCTAGCATGTCCTGTGCTGCTTCCTGTTGTTGCTCCACACAGACATACAAGGTGTCTTATAGACCAAGTTGTAACTGTCAACTCTAATATTTCTAGTCCTCCAGCTGTTTCAAACATAACAAGTTACCAATGTTTAAGTGGCCAAGACCAATTTCTGGTAAACTTAAGAACTGAAGCTATGTCCAAAACAAGAAACTATTAATTATATATCTCCCTCATTTATATACTTGGTTAATTAAATAACCTGCCTCAGCTGGCAGGCAATAAACACGAGACTTGCTAAGAGGTTGCAATTGTCCAGTTGACACAGTACACAAGCTGTGTGAGCTTGTGTGAGCTTTTTGTTGTATTTTTTTTGTGCCTGAAAATTTTGAGTATTAGAAGTTAGAGACCAGGGGTATGGTCACACAGTAATTCCTTTGCAGTAGCAACCATAACATCTCACTTAATATGTCCAGCAGCCACTAAACATGACTTATCTCACATAAGATGCATAAGACACTTTCACAGTCATTGTCACTGACATGTCCCCTGGCAGGCCTGAATATGACAAAGCCACATCCCTTTCTCTCACACTCTGTAGCTGCACTCTGATTCAGTTTTTTTAACACTAGAGGATAAAATTACAATCTTTGCTGTACACAGGTCAAAATATTAACTGAACACAGTCTTTTGACTTAAGACTTCAAACCCTTGTGTGAAAACTTCAAAACAGACAGATCTTGTATACTAACTAATATAAATTTTACCCTGCCAACAGTTGGTCTTTCCCAACGTCCAGTTTTATTTTTCAGATTCAACATAAGAACTTTTCTTGCTATAGTATAATGAATGATTTTTCTGTAATGTCCATCTCAGGTGCCTGTCTCCACCTCTTTATCACCCAGCTGGCCCATCTTATAGAATAGCTTACAGAAGACAGTTTCTCTACTATCCCTCAGATTACAAGGGGCTTCCCTTTTGTCCTCCCTTCAACACCAGTTACTGAAAGTGAAGTCTTCTCCCAGTAGGCTTCCTTACTGCTACAGAGTCAGAATGACACAGTCATTAGAGGAGTCACCAGTACTAATGCTCAGCTGGTGCCCAGGCAAACACGGTGCACTATCCTACTGCTGTCATTTGCTCTTAGCCGTTGTGCTTCCATGAACCTACTGTTCAACTGTGTGAGAATGTACATGCTCATTGGCTACTGCTATTTTCTGTAAGGCATAGGAAATATGAACGTGTGTAAAGAGGGAGAGTATCCAGTGAATTATACAGAAATAAATCTCCAAGAAGTAGACACATTGCAATTATTTTTGTTTTCAAGACAAGTCAAATGGAATACATCAAAAGTGGGGTTGTAGAATGTAAGTTTAGTATACAGTTTATTAAAGGTGACAATTGTTTTTTCTTTCTTAATTTCTGTCAAATTTACTTCTATTCCTATATCCTAATACACATGCCTTTATATTTACTTAGAAGAAGATTTTCTTAGAAGAAGATTATCGTGTTATCCACTTTGCATTAGGTGGTGTGTTGCAAGTGTAACAGCTCCTCTGTTCCTCTGTGCAGTTCTTTCTGGGGGAAAAAAAGAGAAGTTATAGCATTCTTTGCTGACTGTAGTTGGCACCTGGAACACCACCAAAGCACTTAACTTACCAGTGATTCATTCAGGTGCCCTTCCAAACTGTATTAAGACTAAGGTAATTGACTTCCATAAATTTAGAACAAAGAAAATGTATTCCCTAATTCAGGTTGCATTCGTTATTAAATAAATTTGGTTTCATTTTAGCAAAAAGAGTAGTACCAAGGATACAGGTTTCAGTATGGCCTGCTGCTTAAAATTGGGTTACAAGTTTCCAGTTTTACTTATGATAATATCTTAACAGCATTATGTAATATATATGTGGTCAAAAGCCAGTATTTTTCATACTGACAGTGTTTTAAATAATGACAGAATGTGTTTGCAACCACGAGGCAACTAGAGAGTGTAAATGATTCTAAAAAAACATTTACACTTGGTGGTGTGGTCAGAGAAGAATTCTGGGAGCTAGGCTATCTATATACCCTGATATCACCTGTGACTGGAATGGCACTAAGTCTAACTATGGCGTGTTTAAGTTTACCATTCCTAAAATTACATGAAGTGCTTAAGTATTAAATACTTCATTTTAACAGGTATAAAATCTTCTACTATGTATTTTCTGTAAGAAAACTTTAGAATAGACTGATATATTGACTGGAAATTTATCTAGTCCACTGTTTTCCTGTAAACATCATATATAAATAATTTTAAAATTCCCTCAATCTCAAAATTGATGCAGCTTTATTAACCACATCTTAGAAATAAACTTTGAAGTACAGTTGGTTGAATTTTGAGTCACACCAGTGATGAGTAAAGATGTCATAGTCATAGCACAAGCTGTGAAATTCACGTGTGTCAGTTTTTTCTGTTACTTTTTATGTAACAAAACCTTTGTGAAGAGCAACTCTTCACATATGAATTTTAGAGGTTTTCTCACAGCACAGCATTTTTAGCAGCTCTTTGATTTTTATAGATTTTTTTGAGTTTTGTAAAAGACTAAGTAAAAAGGAAAAACACCTTTCCCTAAATAGGACATTTCTTAACACTATTAGCTTTTCAGAGATTACCCTAATTTGCTCAGATAACGCTTTCACTTTGCCTGTTTTACAGAGTAATTCAGTGTGATTAGTACAAATCTTCAGTTAAAACCTGAAATCCCTACTTGTACAGAACAAATGCTTGTCTCTTGAGGAGAAAACCCTTATTGTATATTCTTCCTTCTTGTTGATATTTAAGAAATGTCCTTGCTTTTATTAAATTCAGGAAATTTTCTTAGCTTTTTAGCCACTTGTACAAAACTCCAATATTTACTTAGAAACATTGACTTGCTTACTGTTGGAGTTTTTAGAGTCTTCTAAATATGAAATTACATTCCATTTGTAGTAGATAAGAATACATCGGGGAAAAGGAATCTAGCTAATTACACTTTTTATTTCCAGGTTTTAAATATTCACCTGGAAAAAAAGATGCATATCTTGGGGTTTTTTTTTTCACAGAATCACAGAATCACGAAGACTGGAAAAGACCCCCAGGATCATCAAGTCCAGCCTATGACCCTATACACCCAACATCTAAACCATGCCACTCAGTGCCACATCCAATCTTTTCTTAAACACCTCCAGGGACGGTGACTCCACCACCTCCCTTGGCAGCCTATTCCAGAGCCCAATCACCCTCTGTGTGAGGAAGTGCTTCCTAACGTTCAGTCTAACCCTCCCCTGCTGCAGCTTCAAGCCATGGCCTCTTGTCCTGTCACTAGCTGCCATGGAGAAGAGCCCAACCCCTACCTGACTACAACTTCCCTTCAGGTAGTTGTAGAGGGAAATAAGGTCACCTCTGAGTCTCCTCTTCTTCAGGCTGAACAGTCCCAGCTCCCTCAGCCTTTCCTCATATGGCTTCCCCTCCAGCCCCTTCACCAGTCTCATTGCTCTCCTCTGGACCCTCTCCAGCACCTCAACATCCTTCCTGAAGTGAGGGGCCCAGAACTGGACACAGTACTCAAGGTGAGGCCTCACCAGTGCAGAGTACAGGGGGAGGATCACATCCCTAGTCCTGCTGGTCACACTATTCTTGATACAGGCCAAGATGCCATTGGCCTTCCGTGCTGCCTGAGCACACTGCTGGCTCATGTTCAGCCGGCTATCAACCAGTACTCCCAGGTCCCTCTCCGCTGAGCCACTCTCCAGCCACTTATCTCCCAGCCTGTAGCGCTGCATGGGGTTGTTGTGGCCAAAGTGTAAGACTCTGCACTTGGCCTAGTTGAATTTCATACCGTTGGTCATTTTTTCTAATTAAGTAAAAAAAAAAAAATCCACTTTTTCTTCCAGAAGTGAATTTTGATTTGGTATTTCTGATTATAATGGTGACACTACATCAAAGTTAAAGCTTTTCCAGTGTAATAACATCATGAAAAAGTGTTTTATTCTTAAAGACAGCTTTACTTACTGTAATATGAAAAGGTTTCCTTACCTATGTGGAGATAGTTGCTTCTAAAACATTTTTGTGAAACAACAGTAACCAAAAAAAAATACTCATTTATAAAACAGAAAAGCAGTGACATAAAGAGAAATTGTTGGACACTCATCGTGCAGTACTTATGGGGCATGAAACTGCTTTTTGTTTGTCAGTAGAAATGAAGCTGAACTCAGTGACTTCCTAACAGGAAAGAAAAATCTTCTTTGTGCTTACTCCCTAGATTTATCAAAACAAAAAATGACTGAGAGCATTCTGCCTGTTTTTAAATCAGAAATCCAGACTTCTTTTAATGCTAAAGGTCTGGCATTATGTCTCCTGGAACTTAAGGTGACAAGGAATTCATCACCTCTGCTGAAGTGTTATTTCTTTGAGGACAGAAAGTGGAAACCTCAGCAGTATTCGTTATAAATGAGCCTACCTAAAATGCATTGATGCAATTCCTGTGATATGTCCTTATTAATCAAGTTCATTACACTACCCATTATTTGAAACTGCTGTCAGAATCTATTTATTAGTTTTTCACTTTTTTAGGTGAAGAAATCTTTACCTGGAAAAATGATCTACAATGGAAGTTTGATGTGTTTGGTGCCTATCACACAAAGGGTACTCTATTTTTGGATATGCAACATTTCACACTTACTACAAACCTATTACTATCACTCAGCCTTACACATCCCAGGAGACAATATAATGTAGAAGAAGATATGGTAAAGTGAGAGAAATTGTTTGAAGCAGTAAGAATTCAGTGCTGTAGGTTAAATGCTACTTCTCCTACATATGTCCAAAATAAGGTAAAGACTTTAAAATAATAATTAAAAAAAATCTTAAGCAAATTTCCTTTATGAGATAGAAATATTGACATCTTGCAGGAGATAGACAATCGAGATTAAAAATGCAATACAGTTAATACATCACAAGATTACAGAGCCAGGAGATGAAGTGTTGTGTAAGATTCTCTATTCCATCTCACTACACTTAGTAAAAATCAAGGATGCCTAGGTAATCCCTAGCAGATGTCTGTCTAGCATATTTCTTAAAAATACTCTTCAGTCACTGTAGAAATTTCATTCTAACATTCATTAACTAAAATACAAAAAGATTCTCTTAATATAACATATTTTAGCAGGATTTACTCTCTTTTCTGACTCCTATTGCTTGATATCACTCGCATTTCACACTACATAAAGTATCCAAAAGTGTTTAGGCTGTTTTGTTTTCTTCTGATTTTAAAGGAATACCTAGAGATTCCTTTCCTACTAACTAATCCTTCTCCTTAATATTTGTCTTTGAATCCCACTTTTAAAGGACAGGCTGTCTTTTAGGATTAAATATTTTTGAATGAAGTTCTGAGGTTTTATTCAATAATTACACAATCTCACTGTACATTTATTTAAAAAAAGTCCTGATTCCTCAGTTCTGTATATTGAGAGTGACATGAATTTGAGGTTCAAAGAGAGATTAGAAAAATTTTTAATTGCTTGCAGATGGCAGAGATGAATAGTCAGCATTCTAAATGAAAACGAGTTGTCTGTCCACCACTTCAGATAGTATTTTCCAGCTGATGAAGACATCTATACTGAGGTTCAGAAATGAGCAAATGAACAATTTAGATCATGCTGATCTGGTTTCCTTCACTGGGACTTTTTCTTGAACATTTATACAATAGAAGAAATGTAAGTAATGCATTTTAAAACCAAGATGTTTCTATAGAGTCATACATTTATTGCAGGAAAATTCTACAATAAAAGAATATTAAGATTTCCTCTCAAGTTCACAACAGGGCAGGGACTTCTGCCTTTGCAGCTGCCAGCTGTATTCACACAGAAAGCACGATACCTTGAAGAAAGTAAGCTAGGAGTTAAGTAGCAGATTTAGGGACAAAATTTCCCCTTCACTTGATTTGGTCTATATCTTAAACTAAAACAAATCACTTGTCCTATTTTCCAAACCGATCTTTCACATCACTGTGCCTTACTGAAGCAGAAGTCCCACATGACAAAATGGGCATTTGCTTTATGTGGTCATGGTCTGGATGGACAAGGAAGAAAATATAAATATCTGCATAACATATATACTATTACCCTTACTGCTAATCTACCTGTGGGGAACAAAGGAGAATTTCCTTCATTTTGTTTTTAATGTGAATATGTTTTTGTGGGTATTCTTTTTGATATGTTCATTGAAATCCAGATGTTACTTTCAGCCATACTGAGTATTAAGTGACATGCCACAAGGGTACATTCACTGTGAAAAATGAATAATGGCTTTCAGGGAATTGTGCCACCATTTCAAAACAGTTTCTAGAACATATCCTATTTCTCAGGTGCACACATCGCAGTGTAAATTGACAAATTACGGAAATTTGGAGGAAGAAAATAAACTCCTTCCCTTGAAGTGAACTTAATGATTGCTGAAACTGTTCGGACAGTTAAGACTAACAATAATACTACTAATTCTAACTGAATAGACAACACAGTTTTGCTGTCTCTTTAGTGGAAAGAGTATATGCAGCTACATGTTTACCATTTTTATTTCTGCTATCATTGTACTGATGCTTCCCCCTGCTTCCATGCACTCTAGACTACAGGAAAGTAACACTAGCGATGTGTCATCCCAAAGCTCTTTGACTGGCATCTGACCTACATCAAAGACTTTGTTGATAACTCTTGTTTTATTCTGTTTTCACATGTATTACTAGAGTCTGTTGCACAATGAACAGATGTTCCTCCTACTGTGCTGAATGACTGTTTATAGTGATTTCTTTAAGAACAGATGTTCTCCTACATGCATTTCATTTTTTCTAGTTTTTTTAGGCTAACTGATGACAACTAATTCTTGCTTAAATTTCAGGACAAATGCTCATCAGGGAATCCCACTCAGGCCATGGACCATCACTTCTCCTAATTGGAGCTAACTCAGGGTCCTACAATATGCCAGAATACATTGATGTATCAACAAGAAGAACAGTAGGCTATGGATCTAAGCAGGGAAACTATCAACTTGAAGCCACAACAAGTCCACATTCAAAATTAATAACCTGCAATAAGATCAAATCACACTGGGAGTCAAATAACATAGCAAAGTTCAGAAACAAGAATGAGGGCCAGGAAAGAAGCTGAACTGGGACGACAAACAGGCAGATGCAGAGGAAACAGAAGAGAAACATAGGTTATATCAAAAATCTACTCAGGCGTATTTGCGATGTGCACCTGGTAGAAATCCCTTGAATGCTAGCTGGCCATAACAGTCCATAGTATTTCTGGGGACAGCTGGCTCTTCCACTACAAAGTAGTTATCAGAGAGACAAAGGAACTGAGGAAGATGAGTAGTTAACGATTTGGTGGATGCTACCAGAGGCTTATCAATTCCCACTAAGCATTTAGTCTTTCTACTGGGAAATACTTGAACTGGTTCAGTTAAGAAGAAACTGCTTAGCAGTAAGGGTTACAAAATAATTCCATGTTGAGTTCTGGGATTAAAAAAAGTGACGTTTCTAAAGAATAAAGTGGAAACTAGCAAAATGGGTGTTTGAACACCAGAAAAAGTGCTTAGCTGCAGATCACTTGTCATTTTATCCACCCCAATACAATTCTTAAAGAATCCTAGTTCTTCAAGGGATGCATTTGTACAGTAAACCAGTTGTTGATTAAGAGAAAAATATGGCTTTCTATAGAAAAGCCAGGATAACTCAATAGTTGTACAATTTTTTTGTTATTCGTGGGTAAGTTCACATCACTAATAAACTTGAGCTACAAATTTCTCTGTCTAATCTATCTGTGTTTAAACTGAAGCTAAACTGGAGCATACTAACATGGAATAAGATTCTTCAGACTAATAAATCCATTTGGCTTTCTATTTTATTTTGTTATATTACAGTAGAGAAGCCCTATAGAATTTTGTGAATATTTCACTTATTCTGTTTTCATATTTTTCATTTTTATCACATTTTTATTTAGCTGTGATTGCTGACATAAACCAGACTGACTTGCTGTGTCAAACACAACTAACTTGTATTAGCTGGGCTGCAAAAGAAGCAATGTTATTTAACTCCTAATGCTTTCCTGAACAACAAATCAAGGATATTAAAATGTCACTGATCTTTGTTTTCTTTACTGTAAATGCCCACTTTTATGGGTTTTCTGCATATTTTTTCTGTAAGACCTCTTGTGGCCTAGTATGGTAGAGACACTAATTATGGTCTTTATTAAATTAATGTAATTCTTATCAAAATATATAATCTTAGCACCCTTTGCTACACATTTACCTACACATATTCTCAATTGAAAATGAGAGGAAGGATTTTATCAGTTTAGTGATGGAGCAAATTATGTAAAAGTTGATTCTCATATCAAAAGGAACAAGATTTACCAATTTCCCTGGAAATAGCAGGAAATGTATTCACCCTGTTAAAACTAAACTGTTGACATTTTTAAGTAGCTGTATTGATAGAACACATATTTCTGAAAGCAAGGCCATCCCTACAATACGTTATTCAGAACTCTGAAAGACAAAGACAGTCCCAACCTTAGAACATCAGCAGTGTCAGTGTGATAGAAAGATGGAATAAGTAGGTAGCACTGGTCACTGTAATGTGTATTTCCTATGATTTCTGTCATGAAATTTTCATTGGTATTCCATCAGAGAGAGTTCAAAGGATGATACTAACAAGATACTTACAGTAAGTTCTCAAGTTTAGGGGAAACAGTAGGCCAAAAGACGTAGAAAACTAGAGAGTATTTTAAAATTTAACCAGTGGGCAGTGAAAGTTGGAAATAGTTATTGGGCTGATCTAAACCAAGGAATATCCAACCTATTCCCAGTCCTGAATCCCTGCTCTTTAAGAATAGTCTCCTGGAGTAGTGATCTTCAAGTTCCATTCACAGCTACTATTAAGTGCAGAACTAGTAAAGACTGTAAATTTTTTCTATGCTCTTCATTCTTGTGCAGAGTGAATAAGACGACATTCCTTAACATACACTAAGACCTACAAGGACATATAATAGGTCCATAGACTCAAAAAATTATTAAGGTTGAAAAGAACCCCTAAGAGATTCAACTACTTCCATGAGCAACATGTTCCAAAGCATAATGTCTGTTTCAGCAAATAAATTTTTCCTAATATTCAATCTAAACCTTCCCTGGCACAACTTGAGGTAATTTCGTCTCATTCTATTGCTAGTCATCTGGGAGAAGAAACTGAATCCCACCTTACTACAACCTCCTTTCAGGTAGTTGTAGAAAGAGATATGGTCTCCTCTGAGAGTCTTCTTCTCTAGACTAAACAACCCTATTTCCCTCAGACACTCCTTATACTGTAGACACTTCATCTTTCTTTGGACATGCTCCAGCACCCCAATGCCCTCCCTGTAGTGAGGGGCCTAAAACTGAACACATTATTGAGGTGTGGTCTCACCAAGGTTGAGTACAGGAGATGATTACTACCTTACACCTGGTGATGATACTGTTTCAGAGTTTCAGTGTTTCAGAGTTTCACTGTTTCTGTTTTGTTGACAGATTTAAAGCAGCGGTGGCTCCACACACTCAGCCAGTGAGCC
>VWZO01001935.1:5495-21005 GCA_013396975.1 Bucco capensis
CTCTTGCCAGCTTAAGTTCTAAGGAGGCCTTAGCTCTCCTTGTCGCCTCCTTACACCCTCTGACAACCTCCCTATATTCCTCCCAAGTGGCTTGCCCATTCTTCCATGTACTACATATTTCCTTCTTAAGCCTAATCTTATCCAATAGTTCCCTACTCAACCATGCAGGTCTCCTAATGCTCTTACTAGATTTCCTGCTCTTTGGGATGCATTGATCTTGAGCCTGGAGGAAAAGATGCTTGAATACTAGCCAGCTTGCTCGGGCCCCCTTACCTTCTAGAGCCCTGTCCCACTGGACTTTATCAAGCAGTTCCCTGAGAAGGCCAAAGTTGGCCTTTCTGAAGTCCAGGGTAGCAATCTTGCTCTTGTCCCTGTGCATAGTGCCCACAATCCTGAACTCCACCGACTCATGGTCACTATAGCCAAGGGTGCCCCCTACCTTCACATGCTCTATGAGTCCCTCTTTATTTGTTTGTACAAGGTCCAGCAACACTCCTCTCCTTGTCTCTAACTTTCTTTATATAATTCCCAGCTATTCCTCTCTACTGGAAAAATTGGTGGGAGCGGAATCGG
Source organism: Bucco capensis (assembly GCA_013396975.1). Lineage (NCBI taxonomy): Eukaryota > Metazoa > Chordata > Aves > Piciformes > Bucconidae > Bucco > Bucco capensis. The sequence continues at coordinate 6,069 of VWZO01001935.1, forward strand.
TGTCTGTTAAGCAGTCCTGAATCACAGTGGTGGCAATAGGAGCCCAAATGATTTATTGGTAGAAAGCATGCAAATACCAGTCATTGCCACATCTTATTGACTGGGCTCAGCAGGACTCTTCTGACCCATTTCTTCTTTCTCCCTGTTGCTTAGCAACAGATGCAGCTTGTTAATGTTAAAAAGACTGGAAAACAGGCCTTCCGCAGAAGTTGCTTGTTTTTGTGGGTTTTATTTCCTTGAGGGCAGACATTTATAGTGGTTATGGTGAGTAATCACCCTTGTCATGGTCTCATATGAGCATTCAGATTGCTTTATTGTATTGTGTGCCCTGTAAATGAGCAGAGCTCTCATAATAAGGTTCTTCTATCCACTTCTGACATCCAGGAGCCTACTTGGATCTACAAAAGGTATCTGAACACCAAAAAGAGGGGGAAGCTGCAAATTCTGCCTATGCATTAAACTGGAGAGTGCTGATTCAACAAACAGTAAACTGTTTTGTTGTTTGCTTATTTTTTTTTAATGAAAATGTCTTTACTGATTTGTCCGGAGCACAAAATATCAGTCTGAGCTGTAAATAACAGGCAGAATCAATTCTAGTTTGTAGCTACTGTATCCCACCCTTTCCTCCCAGGCACAGGCAGTGTTTGTACCCTCTGACTGTAATGTACTATACATCAGTACGCTACTGCTTTGTGACTAACTTGAATTAAGAGAACCACTTCCACCTGAGCTATTTATCTTTTATTATAAAACGGTATGAAGGGTATTTGTTATACCCTTGACCATGGTTATGGTCTTGACCATGCTGTCCTAGATGCTGCCCTTTCATGAACCCAAGTAGCCTTTCATAGCTGAACAAATCTTTGATGGGAAGAGTATAAGAAACCAAAGAAATGGTCATTGGCAATTTTTTTGTGTGCCTACTGAATTTACCAGCCTACCTGTCACCAAGCTTTTATGGGTTTCACAGTGGAGAGAATTCCCAGGTTTAAGGAACTGCTGCTGAGAGTGAGGATGAGCAGGAGAGATACCCCTACTTGGCATTTCTGAAGTTGGTGGTTGTGGTCATTCCTTCCGCATGCCTCTGAAGTGCAGTCTGTACCACCACGTCACAGGAGCATTTAGAGTGCATCAAGTTGTCTAGTTCCTATCAGACACTTCACTTTTAAATAAATAGACATTTGTTTACACTTTTTTTATAAACCCCACTACTGTTGAACAAGTTGGCCAAGAGGAGTGTGAAGCATGTAGCGCATAAAAGTTGGCTCCATTATATGCTCCTCAACATTACCTTTGTCTTGTTTGCAGTGAGTGCCATAATTCTTCTGACCGGATCAAGGTGCGAGTATGGGATGAAGATGATGACATCAAGTCTCGTGTCAAGCAGAGGCTGAAACGCGAATCAGATGATTTCCTGGGGCAGACAATCATTGAAGTCCGTACTTTGAGTGGAGAAATGGATGTGTGGTACAACCTTGGTGAGCAGGGCTTTGGGTTTGAAAGCACATCACATGTTAATTTGGGAATGTTTGAGAGTGGATACATCTGGACAGCTGCAAGAAAGAGAAAAAAACCTCACATGATTTCAAGGGGTGGAGCAGCTGCAAGTCTTTGATCCCAGTGAAAATGAAGACGAATGTAACATGTCAGAAGGGTAATGACTTCTTCCCTGTCAGGCATTGAAAAGTACAATTGGTAAAATGCTTGGATCAGAGCTAGATACCACCTGTGCTGGAGACACATTTCTTGTCCTGTGCTCCTTTTTTTGTGCCAACACAAGCATTTCACCAGTCTGTAAGACCTGCAAGTGCACTACAGTGGACAGGGAAGTTGTTGAGACCTTTCTCAGTGACCAAAATAGAATGTTGTAAAAAGTAGTGACAAGTAACCAGATGGTGATGAATTGACAGGTAATAATGTTGAGAGGTCCCTGTCTTCTTGATGGGGACAACTGGCAATTCCCAGGAGTGCAGGACTATGGTGAATTCAGGAACAAATTCTGCATCAGTCACCCGTGTTCTCAGAAAAGGGATCTATCTTTTGTGGTTTTGATTTACCTGACTGAATTCAAGACCCTATAGCACATTTGCTGTTGGAAAGTCTGTCTTACATCTAGAAATGTACGTAGTTCTAGCTAGATGTCCTGTTGAGGGTGTATGATGGCAGTTGTTTTGCTTGTATCTGCTTAGTATTTAGTGTTTTCAGAGAGAAGTCAGAAAGCTCTGATCACAAGCTTAACTTGAGCTCCCAGCAGTTTGTTTTCCATGTTGTCACCCCAAGATGGCTTCTACTCTGAACCTGGTCAAGGCATGTAATTGCTGATGATTTTTCATTTTAGAGAAGCGAACAGATAAGTCTGCAGTGTCTGGGGCTATTCGCCTGCAAATCAGTGTGGAGATCAAAGGCGAGGAGAAGGTGGCTCCGTATCATATTCAGTACACTTGCCTTCATGAGGTAAGAAGTTGGTTCAGCTCAGTCATCACCATGTTCCCTCTGTCTACTGAAGAAGCAATTTTCTGACCTTTATGTCCTTGAAATGTTCTTCCTTGCCCTAGCTGATCTTTCTTTTTCCCTGCTGTGCAGTCCTGGAAACATGCTGAATCATCAGAACCACATTTGTCAGGGAGGCAAAGAAGGTTTTAGGCTGTGTCCTCTCTGCTGGCTCAGTCTGTCCCACTGTCACAGCTGTGCTGCTGCCAGGCAAAGATTAGGCATTGGTCTTCAAGAGCTCCCCCCAAGTTTTAGCCTGTGTTGGAGAAACCTCTGAGTTTCCTTGAATGATGTTTTCAGCATGTATGTATGTCTTCCTTAAAGAAGGCGTACTACAATGCTCTTAAGAGTAGATTCTGCTCTGGGGAGGGCTTTGACTCTGGCTGTTGAGTGATGCAGATATTGTTAGTTTAAATTGTTCTGAGCTGCTGCACTGGTGTGTAGCTAAGAAGAACTGTTGTGGAACAGAAGATAAGCTGTGGTTACTGTATACTCACTTGTCTTAGGGTGGACTGAGCTGGGCAGGCAGTGCTGCAGAAGTTGGGAAAAATCTAAAGATGACTTGTGAGAAGGACTAAAGAGAAAACCCTGTCTCAAAGAGATTCATGGTACCTAACATATCAAAGAGAACGCAAGTGGCAGGATCAGTCTCTAAGTGCCTGACTAAGGAAGAGTAGTCACTTCGACTACTCTTTCATCTGACATGCAGGAATATCATGAGGTCCAGTGAGGTTTGAGCAAATTTGGATGAGAGAAGGATGGATGTATCACACAGAGGAATGTTCAGCTATGGAAACAACATATTTAACCAGACACTGGATGAGATGAGCACTACGGTGTCTTCTGGCCTTACCTAGGAAAAACGTCAATAGTCTTCTTTTAGTAGCCTGTGTTGTGTCCTTATTTATTGCCTTTCAGTTCAATGTTGGCTTCTGTTTGGTAAGATGTTTCCTTTTTTTTTTTTTTTTCCTTCTGAATATGCATGGTCACTTGATGCTCTTCTTTCTTGCAAATACGTCTCTTTTTAAGTATTATCTTCTTGCATTTGTGTATCATAAAATGAAGATGATTTACAGCTAGAAAAACTTAATTAGGAAAAACAGTAGGGTAAAGCAGAGTCCTCTTGCTCCTAATGAGATCGCTGGACTTTTGCGTTCCTTACTGCAGGGAGCCAGCTGTCTGAAAGGCCGATGAATATGTAAGTGACGTAAATTTGAGGATTACTGAGAAATCCACTGAACCGAGTATGCAATTTCTGCACAGCAATGATAGCTGAAAGCCTTTGCAGTGTTATATAAAGCGAATGGTTATGTTGAATAATGCAGGTGTCTAGTTCTTAGGGGTGTTATTAAGGATGTCCTTTTCAGAGGAAGAAAAAAACCTGTTTGGGCGTTTGGGCTGTTCTGGCTGTATCATAATAATTTGAAAGATGATACAGAGCTCTTGTATCAGCTAGCTGAAATACCTTATCTGTGTTAAGGCATTTCATTCTGAGGACAGAAATGTGTATGTTTCAGGAAACTAATTAGCGGTGGTTTCACTGTGTTGAAGCACTTCTCTGCATCATTCACAGTGTCTTCTGGGTAAAGTTCTAGGTGTGCATGCAAAAACTTCAGCTAGGAGTACTCAAGAAAGAAAGGTGAAAGTAGAAAAATACATAGCAGATAGGGAAAAAGAAAGAAAAGACATTTGTGTTAGTACCACCTTCTCAGCAGTTCCAGGCTCTTTGTGAAACTCACTTGAAGACTTCAACAGTATCATATACAATTTCATTCCTTTTTTTATTTCAGAACCTCTTTCACCATCTCACAGATGTACAAGGGAATGGAGTGGTGAAGATCCCTGATGCCAAAGGAGATGATGCGTGGAAGGTGTACTTTGATGAGACAGCTCAAGAGATTGTGGATGAATTTGCAATGCGTTATGGCATTGAATCGATATACCAGGCCATGACGTAAGATGCAGTTTGTGTGGTCTTTAATGCAGATAATCAGTGTAACTTATTGATGTGACTGTTTAAATATTTAGAAGATTAAGGGTCTTGATAATGGAACACTTGGAAGTGACAGCTGCTCCTTATGGGTATTACTGTGAGCAGGAAGAGACTGCCTGTCTCTGAATCACTGGTTTCCTCAAAGTCTAGAAATTAATGTCTGACAAAGTGCTGTAAGTAAGCATCTGTCTGAGCAATTTGTGTGAGCATCTTTAAACCCAATTCTAAGGAATTACACTAACTTCGGTAGTGTAAATGACTATTTTCATAGAATCACAGAATTGTCAGGGTTGGAAGGGACCTTAAAGATCATCTAGTTCCAACCCACCTGCCATGGGCAGGGACACCTCCCACTAGATCAGGTTGCTTAGAGCCCCGTCTAGCCTGGCCTTAAAAGCTTCCAGAGATGGGGCTTCCACCACATTCCAGGGCAACCCATTCCAGTGTCTCACCATCCTCATGGTGAAAAACTTCCTCCTAATATCCAATCTAAATCTTCCCTCCTCAAGCTTATGTCCATTCTCCCTAGCTCCCCTGGGGGCCCTGGAACTGGACGCAATATTTTTTATTGATCACAGAATCACAGAATGGCCTGAGTTGAAAGGGACCCACAAGGATCATCAAGTCCAACTCCTGTTTATGCACAGGACAAGCCCATGTGTCTAAGAGCATAGTCCAGATGCTTCTTGAATTTAGCAAGAGTTGGTGCCATGACTACATCCCTGGGCAACCTGTTACAATGCTCTACCACTCTCTGGATGAAGAACCTTTCCCTAATATCTTAGCTGAACGTCCCCTGGCACAGCTTCATGCCGTTGCCTCAGGTCCTGTCTCTGGTCACTAGAGAGAAAGCAGATTGGCGCCTGCTTCTCCTTTATCTCTGATGAGGAAGTTATAAACTATGATAAGGTGTCCTCTCAGGACACCAGGCTGAACAGACCAAGTGACTTCAGCCATTCCTCACTTGGCTTCTCCTCCAGACCCTTAATCATCTTTGGGGCCCTCCTTTGGGCGCTCTCTAACAACTTTATATCCTTCATATATTGTGGTGTCCAAAACTGCACACAGTACTCAAGGTGAAGCTGCACCAGCACCAAGTAAAGCAGGATTATCACCTCACTGAATTGGCTAGCAATGGAGTGCTTGATGCCCCCCAAGACACAGTTGGCCCTTTTGGCTGCCAGGGCACACTGCTGGCTCGTGTTCAACCTGCAATCAACCAGAACCCCCAGGTCCCTTGATTGCCCCTTCCCAGGTGTAGAATCCGGCACTTGCCTTTGTTTAAACTTCATATGTTTTGTGACTGCCTAGTCCTCTAATCTGTCCAGATCCCTTTGCAGGGACTCCTTGCTTTCAAGGGAATCAACAGCTCCTCCCAGTTTCATATCATTGGAAAATATACTTATTAAACATTTGAGTCCTGTGTCAAAGTCATTTTTAAAGATGTTGAAGAGTACTGGCCCTAAGATGGATCCCTGTGGAACCCCACTAGTCACCACTCACCAGCCTCATCTAAACCCATTTACTATAACCCTTTAAGCATCACCCCTCAGCCAGTCATGTACCCATCTCATGATGTACTTATCTAGATGTGTGCTGGTCATTTTGTCCAGAAAGATATTGTGTGAGACAGTATAAAAAGCCTTACTGAAGTCCGAAAAGATGACATCAACTGATTTCCCTTGGTCAGCTAGGTGGATAACATTGTCGTAAGAGGAAATCAAGTTTGTTAAGTAGGTCTTTCCCTTCATAAACCTGTGCTGGCTATAACCGATGACTGCGTTGTCTTTCAGATGTTTTTCGTAACTCCCAGAATAATCTCCATAATTTTATCAGGCACAGAAGTAAGACTAACAGGCCTGTAGTTACCAGGGTCATTCTTTTTACCCTTCTCGAGTATCAGGATGACATTTGCCAGGTTCCAGTCAATTGGGACCTCCACAGATTCTCAAAAGCGTTGAAAATCCTCAAGAGAATGTACAATGACATCAGCCAGCTCTTTAAGTGCCCTTGGATGAATCCAATCTGGGTCCGTAGATTTACAGGGTTCTAGCTGGAGTAGCAAGTCCTGCACAAGTTGAGGGTGAGCTAGAAGTTTAACAGACTCACAGTCATGAGTCTCTAGCTCATGGCTCTGGGGGCTGCAGGGCCCATCATCAGTGTTAAAGACAGAGGCAAAGAAAGCCTTGAACATCTCTGCTTTGTCAGTGTCCCTGTTTGTGAGGTGACCATCCTCATCAAGTAGTGGGCCAGTGTCATTCCTGGTCTACCTCTTGCTATTACCTTATTTAAAAAAATCTCTTTATATTGGCCCCCCAATACCGGCCAGCTTCAACTTGAATTGGGCCTTTGCTACATGAACTTTCTCTCTACAGTGGCAAATAGCATGTCTGTAATCCTCCCACTTTACATGACCTCCCGTTCCACTGGCCATGCACTTCCTTTTTTGCCTTAGTTTCAGAAGAAGCTCCATGTTCAGCCAGGCTGGTGTTCTGCCTCACCTGCTTGACTTCCAATATTTTGGAATCACTTGCTCCTGTGCTCTTAGGAGGTGGTATTTAAAAACTGAACAGATCTGATGGACCCCAGTGCCTTCAAAAGTTTTTTCCCAGAGGACATTACTAAGTAGCTCCGTGAGCCACCTGAATACTGCTCTCTTCATATCCATAGTTGAAGTTTTGTTGGCAGTTTTCCTCCTGTCTCCAGAGATCTTAAACTTAATTGCTTTGTGGTTGCTGTAGCCAAGACAGCCACCTGTGACCATGTTCCCCATGAGACCCTCTCTGTTGACAAGCAACAAATTCAGGAGGACACCTTTCCTTGTTGGTTCCCTTAGTACTTGCACCAGGAAGCCATCATCTAGGTGTCTTAGGAATCTTCTGGACCTATTTATGCCAGCAGTGTGGTATAAACTTGCCAGTTGACATCTGGCAAGTTGAAGATCCCTATAAGGACAAGGGTGGATGGTTTACTAGCATTCTTTAGTTCCTCGAAAAATAGTTCATCAGTGTCATCATCCTGGCTGGGTGACTTATAGTAGACTCCCACAACCACATCTGATAAGTTTGTCACTTAGTCTTTACCCAGAGGCTCTCAACCTTGTCACTACCAATCATAGAATGGCCAGGTTGGAAGGGACCATAAAGATCATCTAGTTCCAACCTCCCCGCACTGAGCAGGGATGCCAATCACTAGACCAGGTCAACCAGGGCTGCATCCAGCCTGGCCTTGAACACTGCCAGGGATGGGGCATCCACAACCTCTCTGGGCAACCTGTTCCAGTGCCTAACCACTTTCCGGGTAAAGAACTTCCTCATAATCTCCAATCTAAATTTCCCCTCCTTCAGTTTATAACCATTCCCCCTTGTCCTATCACAGTCTGACCACTTAAAAAGTCTCTCCCCTTCTGTCTTATAATCCCCCTTTAGGTAATGGAAAACTGCTATAAGATCCCCTCGAAGCCTTCTCTTTTCCAGGCTGAACAATCCCAACTGTCTCAGCCTGTCTTCATAGGGGAGGTTCTCCAATCCTTTAATCATCTTTGTGGCCCTCCTCTGGANCCTTCCAGCCATTTTTTTATCCATTGAACAGTCCACTCATCAAATCCACATCTCTCTAGTTTGGAGATGAGGATGTCATGAGGAACCATATCGAAGGCCTTACAAAAGCCCAAGTAGGTGACATTAGTCGGTCTCCCCTCATCAACTGCTATGATCACTCCATCATAGAAGGCCACCAGATTAGTCAGGCATGATTTGCATTTAGAGAATCTGTGTTGACAACTTAGGATCACCTCTTTATCTTGTATGTGCCTTAACATCCCTTCCAATACTATTTGCTCCATGACCTTCCCAGGCACAGAGGTGAGGCTCACTGGCCTGTAGTTCCCTGGGTCATCCTTTTTACCCTTTTTAAAAATGGGTGTGATGTTACCCTTCCTCCAGTCCCCCGGGACCTCATCTGACTTCCACGACTTGCCAAATATGATGGAGAGCGGTATTGCAACAACATCAGCCAATTCCCTCAGGACCCTAGGATGTATGTTGTCAGGGCCCATGGACTTATTTTGGTCCAATTTCAATAGATAGTGCTGAACCTGTTCTACAACTAGCCCTTCCTGTTTTAAGACTCTAAAATCTTCATTTGAGCACTCTTCTGTTAAAAATATATTGCTCAAGTATCCACTGAAGATTTCCAGTGATGTGAGAAGGGATGGGACTTTGTGAAAGTGTTTTTCCTACCTGTCTGTTGTGGCAATTGATACTGTCCTTTGAAGTCACTAATTTCCCAGGTGTTCCTGAAGGCATTTATAGGAAATTTGAGTAATGGACCAACTGATTTGCCCTCTTTGGAACTAGACTAATGCAGTTCTTTATCTTCAAAGAGTTTTTTTCCTTGTGACTGTGCTTTTACTTGGATTTAGGATTAGCCGTTCTTCTATTTAAAGACTAGTAGTGCTGTGCTTAGCTCATTTCTTATTTCAAATATAATATTAAATGTATCAGGCAAAAGTGAACTTTTTCACACTAGAAGCTGAAAGTTTTTGCATCTTGGTCTTTGGATGAATTACAATCTGTACTTACGTCACCTTGCAAGTGCCTTTCCTGCATATTGATTTAAGCCAAGGTAGAAAAGAATTGGAAGGTACCTCCAGAGATCTAGTCTAGCTTATAGCAGGGCTAACTTGACCACACTGCTCAGGGCCTGTTTTGGTTTGTTGAAAATTTCCAAGAATGTAGATTCACCACCTCTCTGGACTCATATACTCGTTACTCTGGGGAAAGAAATTCGTGGTTGAAATCCAAATTGGAAATTCCTACTTGGAATTTGCTCTGCTGTAACTGCTGCATGTTAGTGTTAATCTTTTAGCCTTTTCTTTAAAAGGATTTTGGCTTGGGTCAATCCTCTTACTAATGCTCCCTTCTCTGCAAAGTAGTCAAAACATTGATTAGATCCCCACTCCTCATCCCTTCTGTTCATCATACTAAACAAAGCATTTTATGTATATATCTTTGTTTACCAAGTACCTACATGACCAATTAGTATATAGATATAACACAGCAAGCAAGTTGACATTCAGACATCAGTGTCATGTAGGCTAACTAGCACAGAATCATAGAATCAGTAAGGTTGGAAGAGATCTGTAAGATCATCAAGTGCATCCATTGACCCAACACCATGTCCACTAAACCATGTTGCAAAGGAACAAGTCCACATGTTTTTTGAACATCTTCAGGGATGGTGACTCCACCTCACTGGAAAGCCTATTCCAATGCTTAACCACTCTTTCCGTGAAGAAATTCTCCTAATAATCCAATCTGAACCTCCCCTGGCAGAACTTGAGACTATTTCTTCTTGTCCTATCACAAGCCACCTGGGAGAAGAGACTGACTCCCACCTCGTTGTAACGTCCTTTCAGGTAGCTGGAGAGAGACAAGATCTCCCCTCAGCCTCCTCACTTCCCTAGTCGTGCTGGCTACTCTGTTTCTGATACAAGCCAGGATGCTGTTGGCTTTCATGATCACCTGGGCATACTGCTGGCTTATGTTCAGCCAGCTGTCAACGAGTGCCCCCAGGTTCTTCTCTGCCAGCCAGCAATCCAGCCACTCTGCCCCAACCTTGTGGAATTTCATGAGGTTGTTGTGACCCAGCTGCAGGATTTGGCACTTGGCCATGTTGAACCTCATCCCACTGGTCTCAGTCCCTCAGTCCAGCCTGTCCAGAGCCTTCTGTAGACCCTTCCTACCCTCAAGCGGATCACCCAACTTGTTGGGTGCAAACTTACTGAGGACACACTCAATCACCTTATCTAGGTCGTAAGTAAAGATATCAAACAGGACTGACTCCAGAACTGAGCCCTAGGGAACACCACTTGCCAACTGAATTTAACTCCATTTACCACAACTCTCTGGGCTCACCCATCCAGCCAGTTTTTTTGCCCAGTGAAGAGTGCACCTGTCTTAACCATAAGCTGCCAACTTCTCTGGAAGATAGTGTCAAAGGCTTTATTGAAGTCTAGGTGAACAACATCCACAACCCTTTCCTCATCCACTAGATGGGTCATCTGATCATAGAAGGAGATCAGGTTGGTCAGGCAGCACCTGCATTTTATGAAGCCGTGCTGGCTGATCCAGAACCACTGGTTATCCTGCATATGCTATCAGATCACACTCAGGATGATCTGCTCCACAGCCTTCTTTGTTATTGACAGGCCTGTAATTTCCAGGATCCTTCTAACCCCTCTTGTAGATGGTTGTCACATTGGCCAGCCTCCAGTTGTGTGGGACCTTGCTAGTCAACAAGGAGTACTAATAAATGACAGAGATGGGCTTGGTGAGTTCTTATGTCAGCTCCCTCAGTGACCTTGCATGGGTCCCATCTTGCCCCATAGACTTGTGATTGTCTAGGTGGAATAGCAGGTTGCTAATTGCTTTCTCCTGGATTATGGGGGCTTTATTCTGCTCTTCATCTCTATCTTCGAGCTCAGGGGGGTGAGTACCTTGAGTGTGACTGGTCTGACTATTAAAGACTGAGGCAAAGAAGGCATTAAGTACCTCAGCCTTTTTGCTCATCCTTGGTGGCAATATCCCCCCCCTCCCATATCCAATAAAAGATGGAGATTCTCCTTGGCCTTCCTTTTGCTGTTAATATTTTTTGGTAAAAAATATCTTGTGTGGCAGTGTGTTGAGTTCTAGCTGGGCTTTCAACCTTTCTGGTTTTCTCTCTGCATGATCTAACAGCATCCTGGTATTGTTCCTGAGTTGGCTGTCCCATCTTCCAGAGGTGGGAAACTCTCTTTTTTTCCCCTCAGTCCCAGGAAATGCTCCCTTTCTGCCAGGCTGGTTTTCCTCCCTAATGGGTTGTCTTTCACCAGCAGGATGTGATGAGCTAGAGGTTGGAACACCTGAGAAGAATTCCTTAGAGGGCTGGAACACGTGTCTGAGGGCAGGCTGAGTGAGTTGGGGTTGTTCAGCCTGCAGAAGAGAAGGCTCCAGGGAGACCTTATTGCAGCCTATGAGTACTCAAAGAATGCATTTAAGATAGATGAGGACAGAGTTTTTAGTAGGATCTGCTACAACTGAACAAGAGATAATGGTTTTAATCTAAAAGAGGTTTGATTCAGACAAGATATGAGGAAGAATTTTTTACAATAAGAGTGATGGCACAGGTCAGGCACAGTCTGAAAATCACTTGGGGTCTTCTGTGGCCCCTGGTGCGATAACTGTCCCAACAGCAGAGGAAGCATTAAACACATTGCTCAGGGTAAAGTGTGGGGAGTGATACCTGTGTTCCTATAATCCTTGTATGGGTAGGATGTGCTCATCAGCCTTCTGGCAGTCATCCTAGGAGAGGGACAACTCTGATTCCAAACCTGGGCGGATTGAGCTCATTTAGCCCTGTAAGGCCTTCCATCTAAGAGGTTAAACCTCCATCCTAAGGACTTCGCTGCCAGCGTCCAAGCTTGCTAGGCCCTGGCAGATGAACCTTAGGACTAAAGGGTGGGTCCAACTCTGTGCATGCTGTCTCACCTAAAAAAAAATCCATTGTGTAGGCTCGAGGGTCCTATCCGCTATCCTCTTTTTATCAGCGCGCTTGTAAAAGGTGGTGATGAGGAGCATGGGTGGAGCCCTCCCTGGCTCTTCGTTTGTGAAGCCTAGCCACGACAACAATGGCACAGGTTACCCAGAGAGGTGGTAGATGTTCCATCCCTGGAAACATTCACGGTCAGGTTGGGTGGGGCTCTGATCAACCTGATCTAGTGGAAGATGTCCCTGCTCTCTGCAGGGGGCTGGACTAGATGACCTTTATATCATGGATGTCCCCTCCACCAAAACTCTTCTATGATTCTATGAGTCCCTTAGGGAGAAAGCTACATTTAGAAGATACTTTCCAAATTTATTTTGTGAGCTCAGTGAGGATTCCTGCTTAAAACTGACCCAACTCTGTTGTCTGTTAGAATGAACTTTACTTGCAATGTACCATAATATCAGACCTCTTAAGCATTGGGGTTTGGGGCATTTTGGTTGGTGTTTTTTGGTTGTTTTTATTTTTGTTGTTGTTGTTTGTTTGTTTTGTTCTTCTTCCCCCCTCCGCCCCCCTATTATTTTCCATGAGTGTTTAATCATTTCACAAGCCTGGTCACTTCTGGCATAACATTGAGATTTTCTGCAGGAGGGTTCCTTGCACTTTATTGAGAGCAGTTAAATGGAAAAATGCAAATGGGTGTTCATGCTTCCTGCAGACTGTAAGGGTTAGCCCTAAGGATTCACATATCAGTGCAGCACAGAAATACTTCTGTGTGATCTCGTTGTGCTTGAATGCTTTCCAGTTGCTGCTGCCTTGTGTCATTTCAGAACCTGTAACTGCCTGAAGTCCTTTTGTCAGGCTTGGTTCTGAGAATTGGCATCAGGATCCACGGTATCATAGATGTCACAAGCTGTTGTCAACAAATAGTTGAGAAGCTGTTTTATGATCTGGAAAGGGCTGTAGTGAAGGGATTTCTTTTGTTTTGAGTATATACATTGTGTTGATGGCATCTTTCTGAAAAAGCTCTGAGGTGCTGGAAATTTCCAGAAAGGGAGAAAACATAACTTTTATCTGTTCACAGTGCCAGCCAGAGTAAGTGGGCTATTAAAGCAATAGAATCAGGTTGTATTACACAGAAGAGACCAGAATGACTTACAGAACTGTCTTTTTGCAGGCATTTTGCATGTCTCTCCTCTAAATATATGTGCCCAGGCGTGCCAGCTGTGATGAGCACCTTACTTGCCAACATCAATGCTTATTATGCACACACTACTGCCTCCACAAATGTGTCTGCTTCAGACCGCTTTGCAGCCTCCAATTTTGGGGTATGTTCACATATTTGGCGATGTTACAATTGGACTTCTGTAATTTTCCTACACTGCTTCTGCCTTTCAATAAATAACTTGTTCCATTTAAGGAAGGTTAAATCTGTGAGGAGTTGCAAGCTATGGAACTCTTCTAAAATAGACAAAGAGCATAATTTTATTGTCATTATCACACATTTTTAGATATTAATCAGTATAATGCATTGTGATGTTTATCCTTTGTGCACAGATGGTATGGAATGAGCAAATAATATTAAACTCTAAGTAGTGATGCTCTTGATAAAATATATTGTGTGATCTAATAGTTTCAGAACTTTGTTTTTAAAAACAGCAACTAAGGAAAAAAAAAGTCTATCCCTAATGGTTAAAACGTTTTTCGTATAACATGTGGTGGAGTCGAATATACTGGAAAAGAATTTGGAAAACCTCATGCTTCCCTACTGACTGAGAATCTGTAAACTAAATGAGGAGGTATTCATGATGCCACATCAGAATTCAGTGGATAGAACTGACCTCGAGAAGATAGTCATAAGAAGCATGTGATAGTAGTCACAGATCTAACAGAGAAGATCTTTTACCTGTATTATTGCTCTGAATTAGACCTTTTTCTACCTGTTCCTTTATTAATCTCTGAATAAAAATCTTTTATATTTAAGTTTGGGGCAAATTGCAGAGTAAAACTCGGAGGCATTTTTGTTCTACTTCAGAATGATAATGCAGTAATTTTCTGACAAATTCTTAATGCTACACAGACTTTGGAAATAATTACAGTGTAAGAGTAAATCCAAGAATCAAAAGAAAATACTGCTTGCACAAGGCATCCATACTGTTTTCTCCTGCTCTCCTGAGATCTGACACTAATTCCCTAATATCCTGTGTGTGTGTTTTCTGCTCAACAGAAAGAACGATTTGTGAAGCTTCTGGACCAGCTTCATAATTCGCTTCGGATTGATCTCTCAATGTACAGGGTGAGTGGGAATAAAGAGAATCGTTTCAGGCATTCTAGTGGGCAGAGGGGAAACACCATTTGGATTTCTTTTGTTTCTAACGTTTTGGATAGACTGTGTCTTACGGAATTTTCATGACAAACTTGTTGCTCAAATACACTGTTTGTTTTCCTCATGGATCAAATGTAAACCATGTTTATTCTTCTATTATACTTCCTCAAGACTTCTGAAATAATTCCATGATTGTGAACTATGCTTATCTCTGATAGTCTCTCAGAAATGCAAGTTGGATTGGATTAATTTGAATAATTCTTACCAGCCATTTCAGATATCATCTGCAAAAGGAAACCAGACTTATTCTCCCCTAATAAATCAGAATTTTTAGAGGACCTGCAGCCGTGTTGGCACTTGTTTAAGATTTTGCAAACTCAAATCACTATCCATGACTCTCTATCTACAGGATGTGCCCTCAGTTTGAGAAACACAAGCCCCCACAATCACTTCAGCATGTTTGGAAAAGAGGAGTTTCAATGTTCATCAGGCTTCTTAAACCCTCGAGGTTCTGTCTTTGCTACTCCAGAATGAACAAAGCCTTATCACTTGACTTGGGATTTTTGTTTTTTAATTCATAGAATCATAGAGTGGTTTGGGTTGG
>VWZO01001936.1:0-12769 GCA_013396975.1 Bucco capensis
AAGGGGAGAAACTTTTTAGGTGGTCAGATTGCAGTAGGATAAGGGGGAATGGCTTTAAACTGAAGGAGGGGAAATTTAGATTGGAGATTAGAAGGAAGTTCTTTACCTGGGGGGTGGTTTGGCACTGGAACAAGTTGCCCAGGGAGGTTGTAGATGGCCCATCCCTGGCAGTGTTCAAGGCCAGGCTGGATGTGGCCCTGGGCAACCTGCTCTAGTGATTGGCATCCCTGTCCATGGCAGGGGGGGGTTGGAACTAGATGATCTTTAAGGTCCCTTCCAATCTGGCCATTCTATGAATCTATGAATCTTCTATGAAGTGTGCAAAGAATAATTGTGTATGTTCAATAAACTTTGTATTTTGAGAAATGTCCCAGTGACTGCAAAATTAATGTCATGATTGCATTTCCAAAACTGAAAAAGTGAAGATCCCTGAGAGAGAGAATAAGACTCAAAAGCATCAACTTCAAAACCAGCTGTGAAGGTCAGAAATTATTTATGGAATGCATGTTTTCAAGCTTTTAATTAGAGGGGATGGATGCCAGTGTGCCAAGAGAGTAGTCGAAGACTGAAATATCATAAAATGCCTAATTCAAGTGCACTGTAGATTTCCACTGGTGTGACTTATTTGGGAGACTAGAGCATGCACAATGGGAGTGCCAAGATGAACTGTATTATAACCAGAAAAATGGTTATATTATCAATAGGATGCATATTAGTATAGTGGGCTGCTGGAGAGAGCCCAGCACAGGGCCACCAAGATCATTAGACTGGAGCATCTGCCCTATGAGGACAGGCTGAGAGAGCTGGGTCTCTTCAGCCTGGAGGAGACTGAGAGGGGACCTCATTAGTGTTTAGATATGTTACAGGCAAGTGTCAGGAGGAGAGAGCCAGGCTCTTCTCAATGTCATCCAATGTTAGGACAAGAGGGAATGGGAGCAAGTTGGACCATAGGAGGTTTAGTATTAATATGAGAAAAAACTTTTTTACAGTAAGGAGCACTGGAACAAGCTGCCCAGAAAGGTTGTTGAGTCTCCTCTGGAGAAATTCAATGCCCATCTGGATGCATTCCTATGTGACCTCATCTAGGTGATCCTGCTCTGGCAGGGGGGTTGGACTAGATGAGCTTTCTAGGGCCCTTCCAACCCCTAACTTTCTATGATTCTATGATTCTAGTATAGACGGAATACAATAAACATCGGGATATAGATACATCAAATTTTTCTCTACCTACCTTACTCACTGCCAACAGTGCAATACTGATGTGGCCCAAATGTTGTCTTCTGAACTGCTTCTTCCAGCACGGTCATGTTCAACAACACATTAGCAATGTGATGAACTTGGTATTTGGTGGATTCAGCAACTTTGGATAGAAGAGGACATCACATGCAAAGAGAGAAGTACTGAGTAGACACTTAACCAGAGAAGGAGAGCAATGCAGACTCAGCTGCTCAGCCATCAACAGAAGGAAAGTCAAGTGGCACGATTCAAGCCTCCTTTGTTTTTAGTTATATCCAGAGCACACCAGTTCTGCTGGCTGCATTTAAAGAGGCTGTCAGCTCATCCCTGATCTTCTGGATGCATTTGCTCTGTTTCTGCAAAAAATGCACGTATCTCAATAGAGAGATAAAAGAGTTTTATTTGAATTAGAGCTGAAAGGCCTGGCCAATAGGTGGCAGAGGGCTGTATATCCAGCACATAAGATGAAAGACCATTAGGAAGACTTCCTTCTGCAGGGAGAAAAAACAAACAAACAAAACCCAAAACCCAACCAAACAAAAACAACAACAAAAAAAACCCACAAGGAAAGAAGGAAATATGGTATGGAAAGTCCTAGTCAGTTCAATTAAATATCCATTTACTTAAGAGCCCTTGTTACAAACACATCCTCATCACAATGACAGGAAATCTATTCAAAAAAGTCTGCAAAAAGGCTATTAAGGAAGTGAGTTTCTGATGTCTGTAAGCAGAATACCTTTTCATTCCTTTCGGTAGTATTTCCTGTGGGTCATTTCCGGGGTCAGCAGTGATGTGCAGAGTAAAGATTCTGCTAGTGCTGGAGAAGAATAAAATAAAGAAGAAAAAAAGTACTTCAGTATTGTCAATCTTTTATCCTTGAACAGTGCACTAGAGGCTGACATTTAATACCCTAAGGATATAGATGTTTGAAAGCTGGTTATTTTTGTAACAAAGAAAACCATCCAAACTCTGCAAGACCAAATGGATCAGATGAAGTTGACGCTGAGATAAATCTGTTTTACATCCATTTTTGCAAAAGTTTTGCCAACCTATGTAGTTACAGCTTTCCTGGAGTAAAAGGAGAGGAAAGAAAAAAAAAATCATACATTACAGCAAGTCAACATCTTGCCTCTATTTGTAACCTCCAAAGTGTAACATGATGGTCAGAGAATATCCTTCTCCAAGATCTTGGGTGAACTCTAGTAAAAAGAGAAAAACAAAGAAAAAATTATGAAACAACACAGAGTGAGAGAGGGCATAAGCACAAACATGCACGCTCTTTCTGGTTGAACTTCCACGTTAATATAGATTCTATTTGTTTGTTTAGCACAGAAATTCAGATGATTCATAAACACAGACTCAACTTCCAACCAGTCAGAAACTTTAACACCTACTTTTCATTATCCAGTATTTACAGTGCCAGATTGGGCTTTCATATGGAAGCCTGGAGCAATGCTGGTACAGATGGCAAGATGACTCTAATGAGATTGATGACTCTGGAGAAGTATACAGTATTAAGTAAGAAGGTACAAATGTCAACATTCCAGTGCAGAAAAGAAATATCCTTTTCATACACTTCCCAGGTTTGTTTTCTCATGCATTACAAAGAGAAAGAAAAAGCCCTCAACAAACCTCGTAGTTGGCAAACGAATGATAAATTTACTTCAGTTTGTTTTGCATGTCAACTCTTCATGCCTCGAGTACTTAACCTTTACATTAAAAACATGGTTTAGATCCTAGCCTTGAAGGTGGGTGGGAAAGGGGGGGGGTAGTCTGTAAATGTTTCATTTAACAAAGGCAGTACTATAAGAAGGTTCAGTGGTGACACTCTGAATGGTATTTATTGTTTCAGATTTCAGGACTTCCACACATCTGCTGCCTGTCAAAGGCAGATACCACATTCATAAAACAAGTGTCTTGTCTGAAAAAAAAGAGCAAACAACAACAAAACAAACAAACAAAACCAACAAAGCAAAACATAACAAAAAACCCAAAACAAACAGAAGTCTCTTCTTGGTGGACCAGCCTTTAGGATTATGCAAGAACTGTAGCTGCAGGAAATCAAAGTTCTAATTTACTGTGAAGATGATCAAGAAAATCTTTTATTGTAAGACAGAAGGGAAATTTTACTTTATTTTTTTACATTTGAGGTCCTGATTCATCAAACCACTCTAAGAACTACCCCTATTCAGAAAAGCTCTTAAACGTGTTCTTTTGCCTCTCCATACTCAGCAAAGTGCCTAAGAACTTACCTAGCTGAAGTAGAGCACTAAAGAAGAACCATTTATTTACACTAACTAAGCAGCTCATTTTACAAGGCCCATTACATGATTTCTACCTTTATTAGATCTGGAATGTATATTTCACCCATGGTAAGAAACATGCTCATTCATTTCTTATGATATCACAGTCTTCTCCATGGTAATCTGGTGCTATGTGAGGAAAAACAACAGAAGAGAAAACTTTTCATGCCGAGATGAAGACAGATAAGGAATTACTTTCAGCCGGATGGGAGAATATATAAAATCAACAAAACCACAGAGCTCTTGATTCTGAGGATCTGATTTATTTAGTACCTGACATTGGCCATAAAGTGTGGGCAATGAAAAGCGGAGCTGACCTCAATGCCTTCTTAGCAGCAATCAGAAATTCATTTCTCTGTGTGTGCGTGTGTGTGTGTGTGTGTGTGTGTGTGTGTGTGTGTGTGTGAGCATTTAATTAGCTTCACTGAGTTTACAAGATCTTCAGTCATTTTAAGATACTCCGTGCAACTTCTCCACGCATAAAATTACCCTAAATCTGTAACGCCAGCCACTTACAAAGAACGTCTGGAGAGTTTTAATTAAAGGGGACTCCTTTGTTTTTATATCCATCTGATGTGCTATTACCATTTCCCTCACCACAAATTTACATCAAGGGACTCAAGTAGTCCAAACAACTGTTTTAATCAGTAAATTACAGGAACCTTCAAGAAGGTTGAAGATTGTTCTGTGTCTAGGAAAAGCCAAATAGCATAATTAAATTTTTAGAGTTAATCTAATTATAATACAATGCAGTCAGTGCACTAATTCAAGCATCTGAGGAGAGTCATCACCTTCGTCCTTTTTCCAGGGGGCCTGAAATATATTTGCTGCATGCATTTGTTACATGCATGCAATAAATATCCGTGAAGTGGGATTAACTAACAGGAAGCAATTACTAATTTTATTATGGCTTCATGAGCTCTGTATATCAGGCTCCTCTTCCTGGCAAGGATAAGGAATTGCTAAATACAGTTAATTTCTAGGTTGATTGTACTTATATACTGGACACTAATCCCATTCATATATCTCATGTGCTTCTTTCTTCTCAGAGATACAGTCCCTCAGTGACCTTCTGCTACTATTTCATTAAATGCCTTCACCCTCAGTAAATTACACCACTTTAAAAACATTGAGTTTAGCATATAAAGAGAGAGTTTCTGTATGCTGCCACGGGATAAGGTGCAGTGAAAATCCCATACAAGCTGAACTGTATTTCCTAATCAAATGGGTGTAACAGATGGCTGCTAGCGCAAGCCATCACAATGGAAATATCTGCAGTTCTCATGGTAACGGAATCTGCCAGGTCTGAGGGATTTGCTGTTTTCCAGGACATCTGAGCTGCAATCTCTTTTGAGCTGTCTAGCAGTTTCAGTCTCTCTCACTCTCTTAGCATGATGGAGATAGAGTTGAAAGGTGGAGCCTGATTTTTCATTCCAGCTGTGATAAAAGACATGCTCACACAAACACACAGACACTTGTACACACAGAATCAATAGTACTGCATACTCATTATTCTATCTAGAACCTCATTAACTACTCAGGCAGAACAGCAAGGAAATTTTAGTATGCCTTCTTCTTTAGACAGGAAAAGAAAGAAGTATAACAGGAGAGAGAGGAAGATGGTGTGTATATGGGAAATAAAGATGTATGAGATGTACCTTTTAATAAAGGTATGGAGCAATGTTAAATCTAGCAGTTGTTTCCATTTCATGACAATATGTCAAGATTACTTAACATAGCAGGGTGAAACATCTGGCCTGGGGAAAAAAAAAATTATGTCAAATTTCCAAAACATAATACAGAAAAAAAAATAGGGCAACTGAGTACCTTAATACTAATTGAAAGCATGTGACAAACCTTCTGGTACTGTGTAATTAGAAAGGTTATCCTTCTCATAAGGTGTAAGATAGCATAAAGACAATGAACTTTAATTACAAACCTAAAGGACTGGGTTTAAACCCATAGAGCTCTCTTAAAAGGTCCTCATATTTCTCCATGCAATTCAGAATCATCACCAGGAAGAAAATAATCATTCACAAGGCTTTCATTAAAGTCTTTTCCTTCAAATCCCCATCAATTTAAAGAAATAAGAAGCATATTGCCTTCTTTGCTAGACTACTTGCATACAGAGGTTTGATTCACAGCTGCCTGTTCTCTTGGTTATTTGAGCCTGAAGATCAGACAACATGTAAGAATTCAGCAGTGGATTAAAATGGAAACAAAGAAGACCATTCTTAAGCAATGTGAAATGAAAAACTACAGGCTGTAGACTGTAGCCCTTAGCATGCTGATCCACCATATTGTCCTTGAGTGCCCTACAGTTAAATACATATGAAAACCAAAGAGATGGGAAAAATGCTTTCCAGAACAAAATTACTGGGTCTCCTTTTTTCCAAAATGTAGAATAAATTGGACAGCGCAAACTCCTAAAGTACCCACTTGAGAACTGGGTATTGCAAGATGGTACTGTCTACCTTTCATGCAGTACTTAAAAACTTTTCATGTGACCTTTACTGAAGCCTGAACTGCTTTTAGCAGAACTCCATTCCACTGTAGTAATGCTTTCTGGATGAGAAATTTAATTCTTAAATTGGATTGGTTTGTTCAAATAGATGCATAGAGCTCACTTAAAACGGTACTGCATTACACATTCAGGGAACTCCAAATATGTTAACTAGTCAGAAATAAGTGCTGTTGCAGAGCAAAAATGGCTGCAACAATAGCATTACAGTAATAATTGTTTTAATTTATTTTGAGTCTTTAGCACCCAAACACTCAACAATATCAAGGATACAGTCAGTCGCCTGTTCTCACAGTAAGCAATGAACAGATTCACAAGCAGTTCCTTGAAGTTCGATATGGCTTCTCATGTTGCAAGGTGCAGGACTACTTGGCACAAGTTAGCAGTGCTCAAATCCATGCCTGCTTTCTGCTACTTTTGTGCAATTTAAATAGCACACTTCTTCACCTGACTATGAGAGGCAGCCACCCCTGGAATGAACCTGGACTGATTTTCAAAAGAATGTCACATTCAACTGACTCAGCAGAATTCAGGTCCTTTCTTAAAACACAGCAGCCATTCACAACAGGAAAAATAGTGCACAGTTTTACCTTTTAACCGAGAAAAATCAGTTCTGGGTGTGAGTAAGAAGAATATGAAGAGATATTCTGTTCATCATCCTATTATCTGGGATAATATGTGTCTGTATTTTGCCACAAAGTCAACTACCGTTTTTTAATGTTGTACTCAGCGCTATGTAGACAAGCACTCTGTAAATAAAACCCCCAGCATGGTTGGTCAAAACTTATTGTTTATTTGACTTGGAATATATCCAAGATTGCAGTCATCGGCAATTCAGAGCTTAAATCAATCCAGCAGTTTAATTACCTGGGTAGCCTCATTTCCTCGGATGGTAAGATTGACAGAGAGATAGACAACAGGTTAGCAAAGGCATATAGTGCTTTTGGAAAACTTCATAAAAGAGTTTGGCGAAATAAACACCTGAAGAAAAGTACAAAGGTCAGTGTTTACAGAGCCATTGTGCTGCCTACTCTTTTATATGGATCCGAATCATGGGTCATCTATCGCCACCACCTGCGACTCTTAGAACGCTTCTATCAACACTGTCTCCACACAATCTTAAACATCCACTGGTCAGATTATGTGACTAATACATTTGTTCTAGAACAAGCAGCAGTTGCAAGTATTGAGGCCACGTTGCTGAGAACACAGCTGCGTTGGGCAGGTCACATTTCCAGGATGAAGAACCAGCGCCTTCCTAAAATTATGCTTTATGGTGAACTTGCAACTGGCTATCATAAGAGAGGAGCCTATACTATTTTTAATGCTGCTGATGTTTTTGAGAAAGCACGTGGGATCACTCTTGAGGAGAAAAGACAATGTAGAAAGAATCGTGTCTTGCAGAATATATCAAAGGAGTCCTTTTGCTGTGCCTTTTGCAACTCATCTTGTCTATCTCATATTGGCCTTTGTAGCCACCAGCGCGCTTGTAAAAAACATGGGTAGAGCCCTCCCTAAATCTTCATTCATGAAGCCTAGCCATGATATCCAAGATTAACAGTGTGGTTCTTGTAGAAAAAAATCCCAGGTCTTCGGCTGTGTCCTGGTTTGACCAGAAGTTAGGGTCAAAAGAACAATCTTTTTGAGGAAAGGTCTCCAAGACCCCCCTCTCCCCAATAAGATGGGGACAACAGTAAACAAAAACAAACAAAAAAACAAACTAGGCACACAGACAGTGAATTTCTAAGAATAGCTTTATCTAAATTTAAATGGTACAACAATATGAAAGAGATCAGCAATAAAGAAAGATAAGGTGGTTAGTTCAAAGATGGCTTTCGGCCCTTTCTCCCTTCTAATCACTCAATGTCTGTCCTGCCGGCACAATGTCGGCAGGTTTCAAATCAAAACACCTCCTCCCTTNGAGGTACTATCATAAGCACACCCTAAAATTGACAGACAAATTATAGTCTACCTTGGGGATGAACAAGGACAACCACAGAGTGTGGCTGAGAACTTCTTAAGCTATACTGGAGATCAAGAGGTTTGTTGAAGTTGCTTGGTCTCCTGCATCAGAAATAAGTGATGGAGTAGGCCCAACTGAAAGGATGTATCAAGGCTCAAGTTGGACAAAATTTCAGGAAGGCGTAATTAAGACAGGACACAGGAGAACCAGATGTGTAGGGACTCTGGGACAGCTTGCTAATGCTGAGTGTCAGATTAGTGAGCTCTGACTGAGGTAATTAAAGCCTTTTAGACAGTCAAGGAAGTTCGCTTGCTGTCGCTATCGCCAAGGAATGCCATATGCGAGAAAAATGACAGAAGTAAGTAAACTTGGTGGTCTGGTAGAGTAATAGCACTTAGGAACCTGGACTGCAAAGCAGAGTGCCAGGCACAGGTGCCTGCTATGGAAGATAAATAAGGGCACCATCTGGGAACAGCAGGCAGGAGATGTTGGCAGGCAGGGGCAAATGTGTCTTATTGGCACACTAGTTATGAGTACAAAGTAATGGTGTCTAGAGAAGAGTGCTCTTTGCAGATAGACTGTATTCTCTGTGTGTTCTAAGATTAGCTGTTTCAGAAACAGCTAATAGACCCCACAGGCACAGTCTGAAAATCACCTGGGGTCTTCTGTGGCTCCTGGTGTGATAACTGTGCCGACAGCAGAAGGAGCATTAAACTCATTGCCCACGGTAAAGTGTGGGGAGTGATATCCATGTTCCTATAATCCTTCTGTGGCTAGGATGTGCTCATTAGCCTTCTGGCAGTCATCCTAGGAGAAGGACAACTCTGGTTCCAAACCCAGGCAGATGGAGCTCGTTTAGCCCTGTAAGCCTTCCATCTAAGAGAAGGACACTCTAATAAAACCTATGTCCAGGTTCCTAAGTGCTACTACTCTACCAGACCACCAAGATTACTTACCTCTGTCATGCTTCTCGCATATGGCATTCCATATTTTTGTTTAAATATATTTTCTCTGTGTGCTAAGCTCTGTGGTGGTGGAAGAGTGCTTGAGAGGATCAGGCAGCAAAAGAAGCAGAGGATGGTGGTCTGGAAACCAGTGAGCAAAGCACAGAGTTAGGGGATGCAAGCCCTAGAGTCAGTTCTGCTGCAGTAAACCTAGTTTTTTTATGGGGATAATACTGATTGTTGAGCACAGAAATGTTGTCAAGACTAACTAGGACTGCCTAAACCAGGGACAAATAGAAGGATCATATTTTATTGCAAGCCTGAAGCCCAGACAGAAGTGCTCCATGGCAACATTCCATGATCTGCACTTCTTTCATGTACTTTCAAGCAGCTCGTGGCACTGATGTGATATCTATATCATGAGGCAGGAAGAATCTTTTCTCCTCTTTCTCTTCAAGCTGTCAACCTGCAGCTCTTTCCTCAGCCTTATCTGTCCTCATGAGTGGGACTAACATGCTTAAATATCTTCAAAAAACTGTTCTGGGATAATAGGAATTCCAGAGGATGGTTTCTGCAAGGCCTTCAAAAACTTTCTTCAGTAGCAATTGATGAAAATCCCCCATCCTGCAATAAGCAAAGGCTTACCCATAAGTTTAACTTAATGCATGTGATTATCTCTGTAAGTCAGACATTTCACAAGGCATGTACACATACAAAACAAAACCAAACAAACACAATCAACCAAACAAAAACATACACACATACACACAAAAAAGTCCTGGTCCCATTCTATGCATCTTCTCTTGCACTAGTTTGAAAACTGTTTACAATGCCTTGAGCAAAGATTGTATCATATTTTCTTTAGATAATGGAAGAGAAGAACAAAAATCAGGACTGTGGCAAGTGCAATATTTCATTCTTTCCTGCACATACTCAGCAGAATTTGTAATCAAGCTTCCTCACCTGAAGACATCCTGCAAGCATGGAAATGGGCAGTGTCTATTTCTTGGATATGTGAAATATCTTATCGAAGCTGGTAACAGACTGTCACATGACTGCAGAATGGCAGATACGTTCTGTTGCAAAGGTGACCTTGAATGTCTCTTTCACTTCAAAAGCTCTGTCTGTCTTGATCATTTAGATGCTAAGTTCGTAGGAGGAACAGAAGAGAATTTTTACTGTATGTAAAGCATACAGCACAATGACGTCTGGTGAGGTAATGTGTCTGTAAAAATACTTTTTTTTTTTATGTGAAGCTTAAAACACCCGCAGAGATATCAAAAAAGGAATGAGCAAACTGCATAGTAACACAATGTGTCTGACACCTACTTGATCTAAGATTACTTGAAGTTCCCTTGCAAGCTGTTCCTCCCATCATTCATCTATAATATAATTTGGTCAAATCCTAAACAAATGTGGCACAATGCAAAACAAACATCTGTGAGTACACAATGCACAGGCCCTAGCAGCAATGCTTACAGGAGAGGTATTAAAAAGCCACTTATGGCAGGAAGTGTGAAGAGCTCACATGGCTACAAGAACTGCACTTTTGCCTTTCAAATCCAAGGAACAATAAAGAGCAAGAGAGCACGCTAAAAGATTTTTTTTTTCCTTTGCAAATCCTTTGCAATATATAAGCCTTCCTATCTGGCTAGGTGACAGAGACTAAAAAGGCGTAGGAGAGAGAATTTGTACCAGAGAACAAAGTGCAGTTAAAAACAGGCAAAGACTACTCCACAAATAAGAGGTTAGAATCATAGAACAGTTAAAGCTGGAAGAAACCTTGAAGATCATTGAATCCAGCCTTTGCCCCAGCCCTATCAACCTGCTAAATGATGCCTCCCCAATGCAACATCCACCTGTCTCTTAAACACCTCCGGGGATGGTGACTCAACTACCTCCCTGGGCAGCCTGTTCCAATGGNAGGAAGTATGAACCCAGACCTCTCAGTTGACACCTGAAATCAAATCATCCTTAATGAATAATGTGAACTTTATCAGGTAAAAAAATAATAATAAAGCCCAAGCAAAAAAAAAAAAAGAACCCAAACCCAAAACCATTGTGGATCTTAGGCTCTGGATTATGGAAGAAATCATATTTGCTTCTGACCTCATTTCTTGTCAGTTTAAAATAACAGAGATCACGGTTTACTCTTGGTAAGCTTAATTTTCCATAAGAGCAAGGTGTTTTTTCAGTGTTCTTCAGCTCTTAACTGGAAGAGGATGCTGGATTGTTTAGAAACAAGCTTCCTCCAGGTCCTGGTTCCTGTTGCACTTAGGTATTTTCCAAAAGTCTTAATATATGTTCACGTTATACAGAAAAAACAAAAGGAAAATATTTTTCACCTGAACAAGAGACTAGATGAACAAAGCCACCTGGAATAAAAGCTGAGAATTCAAGCTTCAGAACAGTTCGTACTTCTGGTCTAACTCATCTGGCATACTTAAGTATTTACATTACCCATCTGAATAACAGTCCATGCTATCGTAGCTCTCAGGAGGGTTTTTGGTTTCTGCCAGTCTAAATAGAATGATTCAAATCTGTATCATTTTCTGCAATATAATTTCATAGCTGAACACAAACTGTAGCAAGATAAGGTCACAAACATAGTGGACTACCTCTAGGAAGTCATCTAACCCTCTGGGATCCTTAACTGACTACCATAAGTTTTGTTATTATTACAGCATAGAAATACCACTGCAGGAGATGGTCAGTGACCAGTAGCAGCTGAGATAGTGCAGAAATAGCATGGTAACTGAGTTTTCCACCTATTTCTAGAGATGAAAGGGATGCTTCCCAAGTTCTATCCCAGCTCTTTTAGGTGAGGATAAATATCCTAGAGACAGAGACAGAGGGAGAGAGACAAACAACCGGAGAACGGAAAAGCAACTGCAGCCTGCCACATTTGCAGTGAAAGGAGATAAAATCCTGCTGCACTCTGAAATCTAATACACCAAGTCACTTGGAATGAATGTCTTCTGAAAAGAGCAAGCCTGCTCAACATCTTCAGCCCAACCCCCTTCCCCAACTGAAGCAGGAGTATCAGGAAAGATTTAGCCTTATTACACTTGTTAAAAACTAACTGGCATTTATAATTCATGTCAAGATGAGGTGTCATCAGGAGCTAGAACCCTATAAAACACGTGCATAACCAATGTGCTATAGAACAGTCTCCATTCTCCAGGAGACATATGGTATCTTTTCAGGAGTAGGTAAGGGTTGTGTTGTCCCACCAATCACATGAGCCAAAAAGAAATTTTGGAGTGCTGAAAAGTCTTCTGAGAAAGTGATCACCAAAAATATTTAGGCAGTAATAAGCTCTGTCAGAAGATTTAGTCCATAGTAATGTGCCTTTAAAAAGTACCACATGTACACTACTGTAAATCCTTACTTTCTGAAGCTAAGCCAGAGGGATGTACATAGTAAGATCTTTGTCTTATTTCAGGGAGGATACAGAATAAAGATTCTGTGCCAGTAATCTTCCCTGGATTAATGGTTTCTCTTTTATCTGCTGTATTTCTGCTCAGATGTCTTTGATCTGAATGAGTCAGTGGAATGCAAATGATGGGTACAGTCAGTCTGAAAATATTTAAATCTTGCTTTGCACCGCATTGGAGGTTTGTGGAAAAAATACACATATAAATACATATGCTGAAGAAAGGGCAGATGAAAATCACAGATATCTCAGTAATGCAAAATACCTACGGTAGGTCAAATTGAAAAGAGATCCATTTCTCTGTTTCTTCTTTTATTTTAATATTTTTTTTCCCCAGTGTCCTGGTTTGAAAGGACAAATTCGGGA
>VWZO01001940.1:4710-20541 GCA_013396975.1 Bucco capensis
GGCGACGCAGATCAGCTTGACAGGGTGGGGGCTCTCGCCATCCAACTTCATCTGGCCCCATCCTGCCAGCATCTTATACCACCTATCATCCCAGCTTGCCCCAGCCCATCGCTACTCCATTCCATCTTGTCTGGACTGTATTTTTGCAGGTTTCCTGTGAGGTAGGGGGACTCAAGACACCATTTTGTGGGGTGCTGGGGGAGGTCAGGGAGCTTGCCGATTTCTGTTCTTTTACTGGTTTTCTTTGTAAAAGTTATTCTTTTCTCACTTTGCTTTTGGGTGTGTGTGATTTGTTCTGTTTCCTTCCTTTTCTGTGGGAGGGGAGAGGCTCCTTATTTGGGTTTTTCCCCATAAATGTCCCAAACCAGGACAAAATGTTAAGGCATTTGTCATATCTTTCTGCCCAAAATACATGGTTTTGAAGATACAGAGTAAAAGAAGCCCTAAAAATATTGCTTCTTGTTATCTAAAAGAAGAAAATTAAAGAAGTAACACATCATTTTATTATGTCTACTTAAAATACTACTCAGATACCAGTACCTTAAAAATACGTTTGACACAAATTTTTTTTTCCTGGGAAATCATTGTTATTTCAGGATTCATGTAGAGATTTATTGTCTAACCTTCACTGTGCATGAACAAATAAAAAACAGTACTAAAATTTACTTGAGATTTATTGTCTAACCTTCACTGTGCATGAACAAATAAAAACCAATACTAAAATTTACTTCAGATGCTATATCTTTATCAAGGGTATTCTGCAGCAGTGAGACTACAGTATTAGAAATTTCTTAGAGATTATGTCTTTTAATTGTCCTCTAAAAAGCTACAACATGGTACAAGAAATCAGAATATTTTAATTTCGTTAAACCTGTAGGTGTCGTTTGATTTTTTTTTTTGTTAACACACAATATTTTTGTATCATAGATTCATAGAATGGCCTATGTTAGAAGGGGCCTTAAAGATCATCTAGTTCCAACACCCTGCCATGGGCAGGGCTGCCAATCACTAGACCAGGTTGCCCAGGGCCACATCCAGCCTGGCTTTGAACACTTCTCTTTTCCAGACTGAACAACCCCAACTCCTTCAGCCTGTCCTCGTAGGGGAGGTTCTCCAGTCCTTTAATCATCTTTGTGGCCCTCCTCTGGACTCGCTCCAACAGGTCCATATGTTTTTTGTACTGAAGACCCCAGAACTGGATGCAGTACTCCAGGTGAGGCCTCACAAGGGCAAAGAGGTAGAAATACCTCCCTAGACCTGCTGGTCATGCCTCTCCTGATGCAGCTCAGGATGCGGTTAGCTTTCTGGGCTGCAAGTATACATTGCTGGCTCATATCCACCTTTTCATCTATCATGACCCCCAAGTCCTTCTCTGCACGGTTGCTTTCAGTGAGTTCCTCACCCAGTTTGTACTTGTATCTCGGATTACTCCTGCACAGATACAGGACCTTGCACTCTGACTTATTAAACTTCATGGGCCCACCCTTCGAGTTTGTTCAGGTCCCTCTGGATGGTATCCTGCCCTACTGGCCCATCAACCACACCACTCAGCTTCATATCATGTGCAAACTTGCTGAGAGTGCTCTTGATACCCATGTCTAGGTCATTAATGAAGACATTGAAGAGCACCGGTCCCAAGACAGAGCCCTGTGGGACACCACTCATCACTGTTGTCCACCTAGACAGAGAGCCATTGATCACAACTCTCTGGTTGCGCTCCTCCAGCCAATTTCTTATCCACTGAACAGTTCACCCATCAAATCCATATCTCTCCAGTTTTGAGATGAGGGTGTCATGAGGGACTGAATCAAAGGTGTTACAGTTATATGTAAAAATTGCCCAAGGTATCCATCTTTTGCCCCTTCACCCCTCCGACCGTTAATGTGTTTACTTGCAAACTTGGTGAGTGGTAGCCCTTTCCATCAGCTGAACTGCGCGGGATGGAGCGGAGCCGATGAGTCNCCGTGTTCAGTGATTTCTTTCCTTTTGTGGAAGGGGGAGGCTCTAAAGGGGCTTCCTTCTGAGTTTGTCCTCCCAAACCAGGACAAAAGGCCTTACAAAAGTCCAAATAGACGCCATCAAATGGTTTTCCCTCATCAACTGCTGCTATCACTCCATCATAGAAGGCCACCAGATTGGTAAGGCACGATTTGTCCTTAGTGAATCCATGCTGACTGCTTAGAATCACCCCTTTGTCTTGCATGTGCCTTAACATCACTTCCATGACTATCTACTCCATGATCTTCCCAGGCACAGAGGTGAGGCTCACCGGTCTATAGTTCCCCGGGTCTTCCTTTCTACCCTGTTTAAAAATAGGGCTGATGTTACCCTTCCTCCAGTCACATGGGATTTCACCTGACCTCCACGACTTGCCAAACATGATGGAAAGTGGTCCTGCAACTACATCAGCCAATTCCCTCAGGACCCTAAGATATACGCTATCAGGACTTGTTCTTGTCAAGTTTCCATAAGTGGTCCTGAACATGTTCTTTATTTACAGTGGGAGGCCATTCACTTCCCCAATACTCTCCTAGGGCTACCAAATCCTGGTTGTTGCGGGAAGTTTGGCTGACTGTAAAGACTGAAAAAAGAACTCATTGAGCAGCTCTGACTTCTCCGTATCAAGTTTTGAAACTTCTGAAAGGCAAACTATTCCAACATCCAGGAATTTTGATCATGTTGTCTCTTACCCAGCCTTCATTTTTTTGACTCTATTAACATTGAAAATGAAAGCTATTGAAGAAAATGGAAAGGTGTAGCTGAGTTAAATTAAAATAACTGGTAGCAAAAGACAAAAATAAATCATTCAGCCAAGGGTCTACTGTTGAAATAATAGTACCAATGCCAATACTATTATCTTCCCCACATTTTCACCTCCCCTCCTTCCTTTGTTATTTCTCTGCCTTTCCAAATTCCATAATTGTTCTTAGTTTTGAATCTGTCTATTCTTCAAAGACCATGTTATCATTTCCCTTTGTCTTAATTAATTAAACTACCTGAAATTACAGTTTTGCCATCCTTACCAAGCTTGTCCCAAACTTGGTACACTTTTATTCTGTCTTCTATTCCAACAATGTAATGATGAATCTCCTTGTACATGCCTGAGATTTCACTCCATTTTTTGCCCTGACATCCTACTCTTCCTTTTGTTTTTTAAACTATCTCTTTGTCTACTTTCTTCCAGTGTCTTTGATTATTCTTCCACTTTGTGCCTCTGTCTTTTAAGAGTGATAAAGGACTTAAACCTTCTCTGACTCTTTTTCTTTCTCAGCAGTGCCATAGACAGCACAAAGCACTCAGGGACACAATTAATATGGATGTAATTCATCATCTGGAAAAACCTCTGTGCTGAACAGTTTGCAATACTGTCTAGCAATTCTGATGTGCATACAGAAGTAAAATGTAATTCTGGACAAAAATATCCTTATCATACTACTTGAATGCAGCAGATTGTTTATTTGCATTTGAGAGTGATGACATGTTATAGGAATAATGTAATATTTCCATTTTCAAGCTTAGATCTAGACCAAAAAATAGAAATATGTGCAACATCTTCTAAAGCTTTATTTTCTTTTTCAACACTAAGGGCTGATCATAACCCACTAAATCCAAAAAGTACCACAAATATGGACAGCAGCATACAGAATAAATTTGTAGAAGCATTTGGCTTCCCTTGGAAGAAACAGGATATAGTTCTTGATTCCAATCTTCATCAGACAGACTTAAAGAAAACTATAGCTATTGCCAGTTTATGCTGAAAATTAGAATAGCCTGCTAAGGTTTAGGTTTGCCATGTGGTGCATGGGGAGAGAAGTGTACTTTAGAATATGATCCATAGATTCTAGGGTGCTAAGCATGAAATGCTGAAAAGGGGAGACTAGTTGAAAATCTGGTACTTTTGAGGATCTAGCTGTTAAATGCTAACCCTCAGAAAATGAAAGCATATCTTGTGCCGGGGTTCAGGAAATGAAAGACCATATACACAATAGCCAACAGATTTTGATAGCCAGGACATATTTGCCTCAGAAATAGGTCCAGATTTAGGGACCTTATTTCCCATATGAGTTGGGGGATGAAGAAGAACCTACAACAGCATGGGATCTAGCAGTACTCTTTCAAAACTATGAATATGTGATGTTCATCCTGCCAAATCACAGACATCACAGAAGGGAAAATCTTGGAGCAAGGCCACATCTGGGATGGTAGAAGAAATACAGGGTTGGGCAATGAGGTGAAGAAACATGGAAGCATTTTGCAGCTGCTGTGCTGAGGTGTGAGGCATAACACATCAAACTCCCTGTGAGTCCAATTTCTCAGCATGTCTTGGCTGAGATATTTCTGATGGCTCTGAGCTTGTTCTGCTCTTAATGTTAATATTTTCAGGTTTGCCCAAGGCTTGGTCCATTCACAGGGAGGATGAGCTCTCCATAACCTGGAAGCCAGGTTCTGCATCCAGTCCAAGCTGTTAGGATAAGAGACCACATGGTAAAAAAAATGACTAGGAGATAAAAAAGAGGTTGAAGGCACCCTTCCACAATTTTTCTTGAGACATGATAAATGCTGTTCTCTCCTGCTCTTATCCTTAAATAAACATTAACCAAACATGGTCATTATCTTGTTCAAATTCCTGTTCTGAGAGGTTCAAACAAAATAAATTATTACAAAAGACTGTCTTTTCCAGCAAGAGAAATATTAATCTATATAAAAAAATAATGCATTTTTATCCCCTGCAGAATCTGGCTAGACTGCTAATTTTTTAATAGAACTAATCATCCACAAGAAAGGGAATAAAGCACTACTTGTGGCAAAGGGCCTTTATAAGCTGCAACATTCTATGCACATCTGATATCAAATAAACCCCTTTTATGGACAAAATACAAGCAGTATTTGGAGATATTTGACAACTATATTTGACCAGCTGTATACTATACATCAGTTGTTCCATAAAAGAAAAACAACAAGCAAAAAAACCCCCTAACATTCCCCCAAAATAAACAAACAAACAAAGTGCCCATCTACATTTCAAAGATCGTAGTCATCTGGCTAATTTTCCAAAGATTGGCAAATTCCCTCCATACAATCTACTCACTCAACTTTAAGATGAACTGTGTTGCCTAAACACCTCACATTGTTGTCTTAACAGAGGGAAATTATTGGAAAATTTGGAGAAGGGAGTCAGAACTGCAAAATAAATGGAATGATGGTCTAAACATTAAAGAAAGAAAATTAAGGTAATTTGACATTATCTTGAATCATCTTTCCTAGGAAGCTGAAGTGTGGCCAGTTGATATCCATGAGGGCTTAAACACATACAAATTGTGAAAAACAACTGTACTATATCAAAAACTTCCATCACTAGTTTCAGAGAGAAGCTGATCTACCTCTAAATTTAAATGTGCTCATTTGTTTAGAAAATGAAAAGTAATACAAAACAACAAACCTTTTTTTTTGTATGTCAAGATTTATACTTTATTCAGGTTAACTTCTTACTAGGAGAAAATTATTTTACTTAAGCTTTTTGTTATGGTGTGCTTTGAATGCACTTAAAGTTTTATTTTCTTAAACAGTCTTCATAGCATTATTCACATGCTGAAATAATTACGGGTATGGATGAATTCTGTGAAAATCACCAATAAACCCTGTTCCATTGATGGATGTCCATACTAGAACGAACTTTCATTTGCATAATTAATCTAGCTACAGTTAGCAACAAAAGCCCTTTATGATACGTGATTGTTAGTACTAGGAGCACTATCACTACTATGTTTGTAAATAAAGCACTTCAGAATGAAGAATCCCATAAGGAAATATTGCCAAGAGAAATGCTAAAATGCTCTAGGTTAGATTTAATATCATTATGCTTTCAACTACTACTAAAAACATAGTTTTGTATAGATACTATAGCAGATGAATACATATTATACAAAACCACATAGTTATTAGTTAAAAACCTGTAACTAGTGTCCCTTAAAGTGCTAACCAGAAAAATTAATGGAGTTGTTATATTCGATATTCATAGAATATCTGAATAAGACTTTAAATAGAGGGAGCATTTTTCAAGGAAATTTTGTTTTCTGCATGGAATTCCATTTACTATCTGGAAATGTGGTTCATAGAATATAATAATAGAACAGTTTGTGTTGGAAGGAACCTTAGAGATCACGTAGTTCCAGTCTCCTGCCATGGGCAGGGACATCTTCCACTAGACAGAATTACTTAAAGCCCCATTTTTCCTGGCCTTGAACACTTCCAGGAACAGGATATCCACTTCTCAGGGCAACCTGTTCCTCTGTTCCACTATCTCACTACCCTTACAGGAAATAATTTCTTCCTTATATCTAATCTAAATCTATCCTCTTTCAGTTTAAAACCATTACTCCCTGTCCTCTGACTATGCTCCATGATAGAGTAACTCCCCATTTTTCCTGTAGGTCCTCTTTAAGTACAGGAAGGCCACTATAAAGTCTCCCCAGAGCCTTCTCTTCCCCAGGCTAAACTACCCCAACTCTCTTAGCCTGTCATTGTACAGAAGGTGCTCCAGCCCCTTGGCCAACTTCATGACCCTATTCTGGACCCACTGAAGCAGGTTCATATCTTTCTTATGCTGATGGCCCCACAGCAGGACAAGGTAGGGTCTCACAGGAGTGGAATAGAGTGGGGAGAGTCATATTTCTTGACCTGCTAGCCACACATCTTTAGATATAGCCTGGAAACAGTTGGCTTTCTGGGCTGTGAGTGCACATTTCTTTTATTAAAACAGAAACAGATTCTCAGAGGTTCCCCTGTAAGACAGATAGAAAAGCATAATATTATTACTTAAAGCTACTCAAAGATTAAAAGCGAGTATCTTTACGTCTTGTCTCTATCTTTTTGTCAGTGTACAACTGAATAGGATGAAGCTAACCTGTTTTAAAAGTCTGTCCAATTTAAAAAAAAAACAACACATAAACAAAATGACAACAAAACCAACAACAAGGAAAATTATGGTGAACATTTAATAGTTATTTTTGCCAAAACTCCTAAGTAGATGTATGGTAAATATTATATATTGTCTCATAAATTTAATTTTGTAACACTGTTAAAAAATGACCTGAAAAAATTGCTTTGTTATTTCCATGTAAACATTTTTACCTCTGTATCTAACTTCAAGGTTCTTGATCCTCAGCATAAAAAAAACCAAAACAAACCCAGAATCAAACAAAACCAACAACCAAAACCAACAAAGTGTTTTAACTTTGTATTCTGCTTAAATGAGGCACAGTGACTGACCACAGAGAATATAAAGAGTTATAATTCTCTCATAATTCTCTTTTCTCTCTTTTTTTTTTCCCTAGAAGAAAAAAGAGAGGGGGGGGGGGTAGAAAAAGAGAGAAAGAAAATAAGTATGGAAGAATTTACCTTTGGTTTTATCTGTCTCAAGGTTTTCAGGTTCTATTTGTATGAAACATCTCAAGTTCAGAAGTTAAGACCTAATGGATCTGGAGTTGTTGTGTATAAATGAAGGGTAAAGCTTATATAACAATCTTCCTATTATCAATATCAGATGAAATAATCCACTAAGAAGTGGTAGTCTGCTAATTTTATTATTTTTTTAGGCATCTAATGCATAAATATTAATTAATTTGCATTCCACTGGACTTTGCCTCAAATACAACCGTTTTTTTCTTTTGGATTAGATTAAATAAGAGGGTCATTTATATTTCATTTGACTGCTTGTGATATTTTAGCATCTACTGCCTTTAGTTTACTTGTAATATATTCCTCTCTGCAAAAATGTCTTGTGCAAAACCATTCACAAATGTCTTGTGAATAACCAGAGTAATCACCAAAGACTGAAGAAACCCATGAATGATGAGATGTCTGTGTGTAAGAAGTTTATCTAAAGATGATAATTGTAATCCTACAGTGACTTGATGCCTTGTGCAGTTCCTGCAACATGTCCAGCATGTAAATATTAATAACTAGGAGAAGTATACAGATTTACCTTTGGAGTAGCTCTTAGAAAGAATAGAGAACAGCATGCCGTAGAGGTCCATACCTGAGTTACCCCTTGAATAATAGACTCATTTTGATATTTTATTGGCTTTGGAAAGATCTGAAGATGCAGAAATTTCAGCCATATGGCAGGTATGATTTTAAAAGAGCAAAAAGTTCGTAAATGTCATTAGTCTAAGGATAGAACTCTTGCCCTTTCTTGCAGTTAATAATGAGATAACTGATTCATTCTCATGGCTGCATGAAATGTTCCAGAGCACCTACTCAGATAACACCATGGTTCCTTGTTAGATATGTCTTTTAAGAATCATGATTATCACTCTGTTTATGATATGCAGTTTATATTACCTTATAAAGTCTATTTTCAAACTTTTATTCTAAGGGAAAGATTAGGTTCTTACTTTAAAAGATTTCACTAACCCAGTATTTTTTAAGATCAAAACGCTACCTATCCACATATTTAGTAGGGTAGATATAACTACAACTGTAGTAGAATGAAAAAAAATGATGGGGAAAGTATTTCCATACTAGGAAAATTTGTGTGTAGTCTAACTTTATGCCCTGTAAGAACTGCTGATAAGATAAAAGGAGAAAAAAATCAAAGATTCTTGATTGAGAGAAGATAAATCATTAAAGAGGTCATTGGCATATAATTAGAGTATAATTCCAATTTTCTAAATGTCACTTACTGGAAAATTCACATCATCTGAAACAAATTTGTATTTTCCTCACATTTAGGAGGGAATCTGATAGTGCTTCATTTAATACTGAATGTAGATAATAAATGGCCCTGTTATGCATGCACAAAAACAGGTAAGAAGACATCAAAGTAGAAGGAGTCTGGGTAAGGAAAAAAGAGCACAAAGGTGTGAAAAATCTCCTAGCATTGTATATAAGCCCTTTCAAGGGTGTGGGTTTTGTAATCTAAATGCTTAATCACATAAAGATCACTGTAAACATTTTTAAAGTCAATATAG
The DNA here is from genome assembly GCA_013396975.1 of Bucco capensis. NCBI lineage: Eukaryota > Metazoa > Chordata > Aves > Piciformes > Bucconidae > Bucco > Bucco capensis. The sequence goes on from VWZO01001940.1 coordinate 13,683, forward strand.
GAGATCAATAACTGTCTATAATTCCCACAGTGTGCCAGCTGAGAATGTGCTAAGATTGTAGTTGCATAGATCCACTCAGTGGCAAACTTTGCAACTTCTTAAGAGTATTGAGTCTAAACTAGACATCTCACATATGTCTGGGTAGAGTATCATATGACTTTCAAGACAACTGACGCAGCTAAGGTGGCATAGCAATGTTAATTCTAACATTAACCTTTCACTCCAAACTCTGCAAAGTTATTCTTGCTAGATAACTTAAATTACAATGATTAATTTCAATATTGAAACCAAATAGAACAATGCTTAATAAAAAGAAGAAAATACACCACTGTAAGCATGTGAGAGAACGAGCAGTTCGTTATATCATACCAGCCTTACAGAGCTTCTGAAATATTAAGATCAAGGATGTCTTTCATTTAGTATTTGTTTGGTCCTCAATCTCATTTGCTGTTTTTACACACTATTCTACAAATTTGGTATATCAGAGTTATGTGAATGTTCAGACTTGTGTTATCCAACTACCTCCAAGTTTCCTTGACTTCATTGTCAAACTATGCAATAATAAAAATGTACTTAGAAAGTAGAAAAACATCATTAAAATAACTACATAGATCCACTGACTGAATTTAAAAGTACTTTGCAATGATAACTACATGTGAGTAACATAGTGTGAATCTGGGTTGAGCATTTATACCAAAAAGCAGAACCAAATCCGCATTCTCTTTTGAAGAACAATAAAGCCGATGAAAATATTAACAAAATTAACTACTGGATTTAAGATTCCAGGTAAAATAATCAAGGAAAACAACATGACAGCTAAAGTGTGAGGAAATGATACAAGACAGTAACTGGATAGGGCATTGAGTACGAAAGGTAGATAAATATGATAGATAGTGAAAGCTATAATTTTCTCAAGTTTTACAATCTATTTGGATGAGCAAAAAAGTTTAATCCAGTTTGGAAAAGAATGTCTGGTTTTATATGAATCTCCTTTGTTGTGAAAATGTGCTGGATTTATCACAAGCAAGTGTGTTTCATAACATTTTCAGTACTACTTAGATTTCTTCCCTTATTTTTTCAAATCATTTCCTTAATAGAATGACTTCAAAATTTATGCCAGAACTTTACTAAATTGCCTTGCTACTAATAAAATTTTTTGTTTGGTTTTAGTTCTGAGCAGTGCTTTAGGTCAGGTTTTATCTTTGTGTAAGAGGTCGTTGTGACTGAAAAATGCAGAGATTATTTTTACATGTTATGCTCCTCCCTAAGGGAATGAAGTGCTTAGTGTCAACCAATGAAGTAGTATACTTCTTTCTCTGTTATGAATTCACCTCTGTTATTCACAGGTGTCTTAGTCTGAGTCAAGATAAGGTATTCCATGTCATATTCAGTCCTTGAGGCTTTGATATCAAACTTGGGCCTTGGGATCTCTTGCATGAGGCCTAGGAGCCTAGCAAAATAGGTCCTTAATTAAGCTAATTAGCATGTAATTAACAACTGGTATGTATAAGGAGAAGTCTGGGTCTTCACCCTCCCAGAAGTTTGAGCACCTGAGCCCTCTGAAGATCAGAAGTCCATCTCTGTTGCTGTAGGACTCTATCTGTTCTGCCTTCAATCCTGGAAGACTGAGCACCTGAGCCTTCTGAAGATCAGAAGCTCAGCTCTGTTCCTACAGGACTCTACCTGTTCTGCCTTCCATGTCAATTCAAGAGTTTCAGGATCCAGCCTCCTGAGCCAAAGCCCAAGTCTGAGTCTTGGCTGCTGCTGAAGTCCTTTTGTTACAGCATCAGTGATGACGTAGATACCACCAGGGGTGTGTGTGGAGGGTTGGCTCTGGTATTGATTTTGTTTGTGTGTGTTTGTATACACTTCGTTTTCTTCTTATTATTTTCATTAAAGTAGTTTAAGTTTCATTTCCAATTCACAAGTCTCTCTGTGTTAATTTGCCATTTTCCCCCCTGAAGGGGAAAAGGGGATCATAAAGAATACCTGTCACTGAGTTGGTGGCTAGCCCAGTCCTAAATCTTTACAACAGGAAAAAGCAGTGTTTTGTGAGTTTTATGTCTAGATTTGGTAGACGCTAAAATGCAGCTCCATATTTCCTGAATCATTAAAAAGTTATTCCTTCAATGATAATATAAGCTGTGACATCAGGGAGTGCTTTATATTCTTAACTAGTAAAAGGATTGAAACGACTTCACCACATACTGTTAGTCATGAACAATTTCCCACTTCAGTGTGGAAACTGTTAGAAGGCAAGAGATTTTTCTTTAGGTAGCTGAGTTCTGACAGCCACTAAAGGAAACTTACTTTTAACTTTGCTGAAGTGCAGATTTAAAGATTACTGATGATTAGCAATACTTGACTAATACTTGTACAAATGAACAAAAATATGATGCCACATTGTTCCACCACAGAGGTGGGAGAAATACTGTTGGAGAACTCCTCAACTCTCCTTCACTGCGCATCTGCTTAGAAACATCATGAGTAGCACTTAAAGAAAAAAAAAAAAAGGAAGTCTATCTTTAGCTGCTATAAGATACTAAGTTCAGTGGATTTGAAAAGAAGGATTTCAATCAGCCCTGGTGGGGCCCTGGCTGGAGTGTTGTGTTCAGTTCTGGGCTACTCAATACAAGAGAGACATGGAGTTCCTGCAGTGAGTCCAGCAGAAAGTTACAAATATGTTTGGGGGCTGGAGCATCTCTTATGAGGAAAAGCTAAGAGAGATGAGGTTCTTTAACCTGAAGAAGAGGTTGAGAGGGGACCTTATCAATGTATACAGGTATCTGGAAGAGAAGGTGTCAAAAGAATAGAGCCAGGTTCTTCTCAATGGCACCAAGAAATAGAATGCGAGACAACAAGCACAGGAGGTTCCACCTAAACCTGAGGAAGAACTTCTTTACTATGAGGGTGACTAAGTGCTGAACAGGTTGCCCAGAGAAGCTATGGAGTCTCCTTCTCTGGAGGCATTCAAAATTGTCTGGACATGATCCTGAGTAATGTGCTCTAGGAGACCGTGCCAGAGCAGGGAGGTTGGACTAGATGACTTCTGGTGGTCCCTTCCAACCTTAACTACTGTGTGATTCCAGGAATCTCAAAATGCCAGCTTGGAGTTTTATGTCATTAGTGAATTATAAATTCTTCAAATTTACAAGGTATTAGGAAATGTCTTCATTGTTTGGGTCTATCTAGGAAGGCGAAGAATTTTTATGACATAAAGACGTTTTAATCAATGACATTGGCCTTTTTCCTCACCTCGTGGCTAGCAATATGATTGCATGAGAACATGCAAATAACCAGATTTCCTAACTCGATGGAGCAAACACAATTTCATTCTTTATCTCTAAATCTCTAAATGCCTTTGGTATGTGTTTGAGTAAAAAACAAACCAAAAAAAAAAACACAAAAAACCAACCCAAAACCCAATAAAGCAGATTAGTGAAGCCTAGGGACATATTAATGTACTGATTTACTATCCAAAACAACTTAGGTAAGCTTTGGTGAAAACCATTTAAATCTCAGTGAATTTTTACTGATAGTGCCGCTTTCCTTTGTAATTGCACTGGAGAAATACAATGTCACTTTGATATAATTTTGTGCTTTAATTTTTAGTTCTTTCGGTCTTTAAAGGTAAATCAGGTTAGAATGGCCTCAGCTGGTGGAATTCAGTTCAGTTTTACTCTAGCTGGTACAGTGATGCATACTGGACAAGAATCTAGCTCATAATTTCTTTTTATAGGATTTTATTTTCTTTTTATGGTTCTTAGGCATAGTCTAGGTAATGCACTGTGGGCTGGATATAAGCTGTAAAACCATTTTATCAGGTACACTGTCTTCTCTTTAGTGAAGTGCCTAGTCAGAGCTCAGACTGAAAATGAAATGTCTCCATTTTTAGCACACAGACCAGGTTAGAATCAATCTGTTGGAATACAAGGACGGCGGGGGTTGCAGCAGTTGCAGTGGTATAACCACACAGCTAGTGCAGAAGCAACCTGGCATATTACAGACAATCTCCAATATGCTGTCTCTGTGTCCTCTGCTGGCCCACAGACACTTTGCAGCATCTGCAGGCAAGCAGCTGTGGGCAGCACACAGTGCAGAGAGAGATGAGATCCAGGATCATGTGGACCACACTGAAACATTCTCACATGCAAGGTGAGAAGACTGGCTGGAAAAGCAGCCATAAGCAGAGCTGAGTGAAGCTGTGCATGTCAAGATGTGGGTGACTAGTTCAACAGTTCTGTTAATTGTCTGGAAGAGGGAGAAGACAGCAAGACTATTCAATCATTGATTGATACTAAATTTGAAAAAATTGTGAGGATAAGAATATATTCCAGGAGCATTGTAAAATTATAGGATTACAAGAAAGGTTCAGCTTAGAAACTGTAAAGTAATATGTAAGAACAGCAAAGCATCAAGGAAGTACAGGGTCTCACATTGAAAAACCTGGATGTCCTGGAGTGATTAAAATTCAAGAAAAGAGTGTACGTCATGTTCCCTTTTTGAACTTTTGAATATGGAGACTGTTTCTTTAAAAGAAGAGAGACTCAGTAGCTGAACTCTTTCCGCCCCCGAAAGAATTTGCTGGGAGAAACCGAGGAGCTGATAAGGAGAGAGAGTCGAAACCCCACACATGCGCAGAAGCGAATCCATCATCGCNTTGTAGCAAAATCCTCTCAAAAGATTGTTCTTTTGACCCTAGCTTCTGGTCAAACCAGGACACTGGAGAAGAATTTATACCAGGACAGACGGGGGATGTAGGGAATGGTGAAAAAGTTAGGTTACTGACTTTGTGAATCTGAAAATCACAAGTTCTAATATTATTGCACTGTCCTAAGTAAGCAAGTATAGATTTCACCACCACCCCCAGTTTAAACTCATCTGTTTTTCCAATTTTACATTCAAATTAAACCCCAAATATTTAACAGGTATAAAATTTTTCCTCTTGAGGCCACTTACCAAAGAGAGGGATGAAAGGGAAGGATCTTTGAGGATGCCTTGTGGAATAAGGACAGAACTAAATGATCCATTGTTCTCCACATTGTGAGATGACCAGCATTGGAAACATTAAAGGGAACAAGATATGCATATGGGCCAAGACAACAAAGAATGGGGATCTGTCTTGTATTTCATGGTTAAGGCCGGATGCACAAGACAAATTGCAGCGAGCAAATGGCTGTTCGCTGCTGATAATCACACAGAATCACAGAATCAGGAAGACTGGAAAAGACCCCCAGGATCATCAAGTCCAGCCTATGACCCTATACACCCAACATCTAAACCATGCCACTCAGCGCCACATCCAATCTTTTCTTAAACACCTCCAGGGACGGTGACTCCACCACCTCCCTGGGCAGCCTATTCCAGAGCCCAATCACCCTCTGCATGAGGAAGTGCTTCCTAATGTCCAGTCTAACCCTCCCCTGCTGCAGCTTCAAGCCATGGCCTCTAGTCTTTTCACAGCCTTTGGATGCAGTGGGAAAATGTAAGAGCTGGAAATAAGGATAGAAACCATCCTTATCTGGCTGCCTATCTAATGTAAGGATCGTTTTCCTTATGTGTCATAGCCTAAATTCTACAGCCTTTATTATTTCTGCTTACATTTGAAAATGTCCAGCTATTAGAGGAGCAAAATAATCTAAATATCCATTTTAAGGAGACTTCTTGCTCACTGACCTTACTGAGAATCACCTCTTGAAAACTGCATGAGACCATGAATACTTTTACAAGTGCTACATATCATGACTTTTGGCTTTTACAAGCAAGCATCGAGGAGGAGCAGCTCTGTGGGCCAGGTAGGCACAGCAAAGCTCTTTAAGATCTGTCTGCACAGGACAGGGGGTTGCCCCCGGGCCTGTGCGTGCCCTGTGTCACATCCCCCCTGTCCCCTGGTGCAGTTTCCGTACATGGTGGTCTGGGGTAACTCACAGGAAAAGGGGGAGTGTAGAGGGGGTGGAGTTGAGCTCACTGCTCTAGTGAAGTCAGCTGGGTGGATCAGTGCTGCACTTGATACGCCCTGTCCCATATTAACGAGGCTTGGGGAGTGTGAGCGACCCAGAGTGTGGGCAAACAGGAACGTGGCAGTTTGTGAAGGCAGAGGCACAATGTAAGCAGTCTTTGCGGGCCCACAAATCGGACCCAGAAATGGTCTCCAAAAGAATGAAAGCTATTGCTGCTGCTGCTGGTGCCAGGAGTGTGATGGTTCAGACTGAAACCCCCAAGAAGGATGCAGTTGTCCAGATTAATGGCTGTATAGACTGTTTAAGCCTGGCGTCCATCCTAGAGGATGGTGTAAGATGTGAGCAGGTGAATGATTTGATATGCTTAGTGGCAGAGCTTAAGGAGGAGGTGGAGAGACTAAGATTAGGGATTGTGAAAAGGAAATAGACTGGTGGACTCACAACCTTTCCACTGCAGAAGAAGTCTGGCAGGAGGTGTCAAAGCCCTGCCTCTCCTGCCATAGTGCGGATGGAATGGATCTGGTAGGTGGAGGGACATGGAAACAGATCCCTCACCGGAGAGTTGCAAAAATCTCTCCCTGTCACCTCCTCAAGTGCTTTTAATGAACAGATATGAGGCCTTGGCCCCTGAGAGTCAGAAAGATGATAGGCAGAGAGAAGTTCTGTCTGGAAGGTCCACTGGTTGTATCCCAGTACCTTCTAAATGGATCACAACCTCAGCTATAAAAAAACCCAGGACGATATTAATAGTAGGAGACTCCTCACTGAGAGGCACTGAGGCACCTATCTGTCATCCAGATAACCTCTCTAGAGAGGTCTGTAGCCTGCCAGGGGCCCACATTTGTGACATAAAAAAAAAAAATCTGTCCCACCTGGTCAAACCAGATGACTATTACCCG
>VWZO01001941.1:10776-22915 GCA_013396975.1 Bucco capensis
TCTGGAAAGGTAGTCCTCTCCTTTTTAACAAAGCAAGATTAGTTTAAACTGCATCTGATTTTCCTCCAATTTTTAACACCATTTGCAGCTTTTTATTTTCTATCATTCTCTTAATAAAACAACTTTCTTTAAAAAATCCAAACAAAAACAACAACTCCAAAACCAACCAAACGAAAAAATCCACCAAACAAACAGAAAATCAAATCAGAACCACAATTAAACAAAAAGAAGACCAAGCAACTTTTAAACTAAGATTTCCATATACGTACTTTTTGGCATACAAACATGTTAATGTTCAAAAGAAAAATCTCTCACATTAACTGATACGATACCAAGCTTGGAGGAGTGGCTGGCACACCAGGAGCTGTGCTGCCATCCAGTGTGACCTGGACAGGCTAGAGACATGGGCAGGGAGAAACTTAATGACATTTAACAAGGGTAAATGTAAAGTACTGCATCTGAGAAAGAACAACCCCATGGATCAGTACAGACTGGGAACTGATCTGTTGGAAAACAGCTCTGGGGAAAAAGCTCTAGGAGTGCTGGTGGCTAGGAGGATGCCCATGAGGCAGCAATGTGCCCTTGTGGCCAAGAGGCCAATGGCATCCTAGGATGCATTAAGAGGAGCATGGCCAGCAGAGCCAGAAAGGTTATTCTCCCCCCTACTCTGCCCTGGTAAGGCCTCACCTGGAATACTGTGTCCAGTTCTGGGCCCCTCAGCTCATGAAGGATAGGGAGCTGCTGGAGAGAGTCCAGCACAGGGCTACAAAGATTATTAAAGGAGTACAGCATCTGCCTTATGAGGACAGGCTCAGAGAGCTGGGTCTCTTCAGCCTGGAGGAGACTGAGAGGAGACCTCAGGAATGTTCACAAATGTTAAGGGTGAGTGTCAGGAGGAGGGAGCCAGGCTCTGCTCAATGGCATCCAATGTTAGGACAAGAGGCAATGGGAGCAAGTTGAACCACAGGAGGTTTAGTATTAACACGAGGAGGAACTTGTTTGCAGTGAGGGTGCCAGAGCACTGGACCAGGCTGCCCAGGAGGCTGTAGAGTCTCCTTCTCTGGAGACATTGCAGAGCTGCCTGGACAGATTCCTGTGTGACCTGGTCTAGGTGATCCTGCTCTGGCAGGGGGGTTGGAGTAGATGATCTTTCTAGGTCCCTTCCAATCCCTAATATACTGTGATACTGTAATTCTTCCCATGAGAAAAAAATTTATGGTTCCCCCACCCTTTTCCCACTAAGTTTCATGTTCTTCCTAGCATGCTTTTTTCTTGTGTTTATATTTTAAGTTCCTCAAAGAGTAACAGACCTCTTTTCCAGTGACTACCTCTGAAAGGGATATGATGTTCCTGCCTGCTCTAACAGGAAGCTGGGCAGAAGGAAACAGGCAGTCCTCCCCACTTACACTTCCTAGTAAGAAAACATACCACCTGATAATAGCCAAGCTATAGGAACTCTAGCCATAATTATTGTAACAATAATTTATTAGTAACAATCATAGCCAATTATACATCCATTCAATCTTTTTTCATGCTGAACTCGCTTGCATTGCCAGAAATACTATCACAGTAAATAAAACCAAGTCTTTTTAATTATAACTGATTATTATTTAATTATTCCTATCATATAAATAGGAAGACTTGGATACAGATGCATATTTGTCCAAGTACCATAGTGCAGACTAATAGCAGTGCTGGAAAAACAGTACCCTGAGCCTATTGGTTGAGGAATCTACCTGTTCAGATGCACTCCTTGGACTTTTTTTTTAACATTTAATCCAGGGAACTTTTAAGGAAATACTTATTTCATATAGAGCAGTTCTGAATACAAGGAATTTATAAGCAAAGTAATTGTCATAGGGTAAAACCCACAAAAAGCCATTTTATTTTCCTTGATGAAAGAGTTCAAGAACTTTTAAGAAAACAAAACACTCATTTAAACACTATGTTTTGAAACAGGGTGTGGTTAAAATCAAATAAATCACACAAATAACAGAAGCAGTTATTGAAAGTGGTCAACATTTGAAACATACTTGAAAATTTCTTGAGGCTATAGATATCTCTACTTTTCCTAAGCCAGTGACAAAAAAGAAAATACCTTAGTGTTTTGGTCAATTTTTTTAGCTTTTGTTTCCACAAAAGATCTCAAGGTCTTAACCTATACTCAAATTTGTGACAAGCTTATTTTAACTCACACTGTATCCTATATTGTCATGGAAGCTTAAGTTCGTATACTGCCATATTGGAACAGATTCACCTATGATTTTATTTGACTTCATGATTAAACTGCATATGCCCATCCATACAGAAACAGTAGAATACAAGGCAGATTTTATGGACGTTGATAGATTATGTGCCACCAAGTATTAAAGATTCATTTTCACCATCTGTCACAACTTGTTCTACTCAAATGACAGATCTCAGGAGTACAAGGGCTATTTGAAAGCAGATAGGTAAAATAACTACATTTTTTTCCCTAATCACGCTGTTCAAGGCAGTCTGTTTTCATTTACTGACATCAATATTTAACCCAACCTGTAACCTCTCTTTATCCAACATTCTTTATTTTTAACAATAGGAATAAGGAATTACTGTTATCTCACCTCATCTTTATCTGCTTCTTCATCCACTTCATATAAATGAACTGGAAGCTTGTCCGGTTTTGTCCCTTTACTATGAGAGAAAAAGCTTCTAAAATACTAGAAATTGTGTGATTAGACACATATTTTACAGCTGCAAAAATAAAAGTGTTATTATCCTAACTGAAGAGGAAAAACCCCATAAGAATAAGTGAATAAAACCATGCGTTTTTCATTGAATGTATTTCTTAGTTATCAATTTTCCTCATTTGCACATCTGGCCACAATCTGTCTTGTATTTTTCTTGTCACTGTCCTTATGTGTAACTGGAGAGAACCAAATGTCTCCTTATTCACTGCACTCCTAATATCCTAACCTCTTAGGAGCAAGAATTCATTACCTGTAACCATTGGCTCCTTTCAGGACAATGTGTTTATTTAAATTCCTGTTGACTAGCATGGCCTCTGTTCAGAGCAAGTTGAAAACCAGGCATTGACTTTTACAAAACTTGTGAGTATATCAAACTTTCCACAGTGCAAGAAAGCTATTTCTTAACTGACAGATGCAGCAGAGTAGGTAGGGAAGACATAGATCTGCCATACTCTCCCTACAAAATCTTTGAAAAAAATGTGAAATATCTCTCCAACAGATTGTTTACAAAGTCTGTAATAGATGTAGATTAGGCCTCTGCTTGGAATCATTCTGTGAAACTCTGCACATATACTAATACTTGAAACTTCTGTCAGGTCCTACTCCCTAAGCTCCCTAAGCTAAAGAGGGACTCGATGAGGGTGTGAAGGTAGGGGCACCCTTGGCTGTAGTGACCATGAGTTGGTGGAGTTCAGGATTGTGGGCAGTAGGCACAGGGACAATACCAGGATTGCTACCCTGGCCTTCATAAAGGCCAACTTTGGCCTTCTCAGGGAACTGCTTGATAAAGTCCAGTGGGACAGGGCTCTAGAAGGTAAGGGGGCCCAAGCAAGCTGGCTAGCGTTCAAACACCTTTTCCTCCAGGCTCAAGATCAATGCATCCCAAAGAGTAGGAAATCTAGTAAGAGAGTTAAGAGACCTGTATGGTTGAGCATGGAACTACTGAATAAGCTTAGGCATAAGAAGGAAATATATAGCACATGGAAGAATGGGCAAGCCACTTGGGAAGAATATAGGGAGGTTGTCAGAGGGTGCAGGAAGGAGACAAGGAAAGCTAAGGCCTCCTTAGAACTTAACCTGGCAAGGGAGGTCAAGGATAACAAGAAGAGTGTGCTTCTCCTCACTGAGGAGCATGTTGGCTATTGGGATGGACCTGGCACCCAGGTCACATCTGTGTGCCTGTGCCTGGACATGTGCTGACAGACACCTCAGATTTATCAAGTATGTTGGAAGCAAAAGGAAGTCTAGAGGTGAAATGGGTGCACTGGTGACTGAGGATACAGAGAAGGTGGAATTACTCAGTGCCACCTTCAACTCAGTCTTTACTGCTAATCCCAATTACCAGGAGTCCCAGAAGTTCAAAACTGCAGAGGAAGATGGGAGGAAGGTAGTTTTGACCTCAGGTGATGAGGTTTGGGTCAGAGATCACTTGAGAAAACTGGACATCCGCAAGTCCATGGGTCCGGATGGGATGCACCCAAGAGTGCTGAGGGAAATGGCAGAGCTCATTGCTAGGCCACTCTCCATAATCTTGGAGATGTCCTGGAAAATGGGAGAGGTGCCTGAGGACTGAAGGAAGGCCAATGTTATCCCACTCTTCAAAAAGGGNGAGAAACTTAATGCAATTTAACAAGGGTAAATGTAAAGTACTGCATCTGGGAAAGAACAACCCCATGGATCAGTACAGACTGGGAACTGATCTGTTGGAGAACAGCCCTGGGGAAAAAAGATCTAGGAGTCCTGGTGGATAAGAGGATGCCCATGAGGCAGCAATGTGCCCTTGTGGCCAAGAGGCCAATGGCATCCTAGGATGCATTAAGAGGAGCATGGCCAGCAGAGCCAGAAAGGTTATTCTCCCCCCTACTCTGCCCTGGTGAGGCCTCACCTGGAATACTGTGTCCAGTTCTGGGCCCCTCAGCTCATGAAGGATAGGGAGCTGCTGGAGAGAGTCCAGCACAGGGTCACCAAGATTATTAAAGGAGTGGAGCATCTGCCCTATGAGGACAGGCTGAGAGAGCTGGGTCTTTTCAGCCTGGAGAAGAGGAGACTGAGAGGAGACCTCAGGAATGTTTACAAATATGTTAAGGGTGAGTGTCAGGAGGAGGGAGCCAGGCTCTTCTCAATGGCATCCAATGTTAGGACAACAGAGAATAGGAGCAAGCTGGACCACAGGAGGTTTAGTATTAACACGAGGAGGAACTTCTTTACAGTAAGGGTGCCAGAGCACTGGACCAGGCTGCCCAGGATGCTGTGGAGTCTCCTTCTCTGGAGACATTGCAGAGCTGCCTGGACACCTTCCTGTGTGACCTCATCTATGTGATCCTGCTTTGGCAGGGGGGTTGGGCTAGATCTTTCTAGGTTCCTTCCAACCCCTAACATTCTGTGATTCTATGATACTAAAGAGAGTTCCAAAATCTGCCTTTGATGCTACAAAACCGGATATCACCATTTTAGGTTTATCTAAACATTAGCCTATTTCAGTTACAATGCTTACATTCACATTGTCAATTATATAATTCCCTGGTTTGACCTGCCTATTAACAAGGCAATGTTATCACCGTATGTTTTCCAAAAATGGTTTAGCAAGATTTTGTACTTTCAAGTTCATCAGTACAAAAGCTACCCAAGAAATCTTTATCAGTGCTACTAACTACTTAACAGATATAGCATATTTGAAGTTACACATTACATGCATTAATATATTTTTGTAATAAGTACATTTATATTAAACACAGTTAAGAGTTCCTTCACAAATTCCCAATCTCTATTATACCACTAGGTAACATACATACTTTGGAAGACTGTAAAACTCTCCTGAGTATTCTTCATATCTATAGTGAACAACATGCCAGTCGGAATTGTAGGTTTTGATGCACTGTTTTAATGAAAACAAATATAATGTGGAAGACTATTAACATCATTCCTTAAACATACAGAAAAAAACTCCTTTTAAAGATATGGCTGTTAATGAACTGCTACGGTTACATGTCAAAATTCTGTACACTTCCTGCCGTTTCCATTAGTCTGTTGCAATACAGCTTTTTGCAACAGGTGATATGTTTCAATAAGACATTATCACCTGCTATATGTTTTTCTTATAAAACCAGAAAATGGTGAACACACTCACCATCTGGATTAACCATCTTCACTTGGCCAAAAAGTTAAAGCAGCATTCTGCTCCAGCTGAAAACATGACTGAACCTTTCAAAAACTCAGCATCAAAATAGAGACACATTATTCAGATATAATTTTGCACATAAAGATAAATTAAAAACATTTTCCTTAAATTCACTTTTATATATTTTTTTTTTCCTTCTAGCACAACAAAATTAGTATTTAAATTTTAACTATAAACCTCCAGTTGCTGAAAAGCAATTATGTCATTAAACCCTGGATTAGATCACAGGAAATACCATTTTACTCCACCCAGCTGCTACAACATGAAAGTGCCGGTTTATCTTGGCTTTGATCAAAGCACTATAAAACTGACAATATCTGTTGCCAAAAACCATATGGTATAAAATTTTCTATGGTACACAGTACAATCTTATACATACACAAATACAGTACCTAATAATTCAAAAATATCTTCTTTATATTTCAAAATAGAAAATTAACACTTGCCAAGCAATTGTTTCTGTAAAAACCCATTAAACTTCATGAATTACTTATAGCATTGCTCCCTCCTTGTCTACCCTCTTCAAATTTATCTTAGAACTGTTTAGATTAGGTATTAAGGTCTGTGAATAAATCACTTCAAGGTTTGAGGCAGATTCAACTATCTGGAGCTCCTTCAGTTTTCTTGGAATGACAACAGACATTTTCTTATTTCAGATGTTAAAATACCAGCTTTAAGTGTATGAGTAGAAAATCAGTAATACAGGAAAGAAAAAAAAAATTTAAGACTCTCACTCCTAAAAAGGCTTCAACAAAACACCGCATGAAAGGCAACATCAGTCAGAACTAAGTGAATGCCAACAATTATGATAAGACTTGAGGTTTGAGGATGTTTCTTCCACACATACCACCCAAATTGAGCAGCAATAATGAATTTTGGCCTCTTCAAGTCTTACAGTTATGAACACCTCTGCGTAAGGGACAAATAAAATGACCCATTCTTTGTGACAGTGTGAGAAGACAACCTTGCATAAGTATAACCAAGGGAACAAGATATGCATATGGACCAAAAGAAAAGCAATAAACATAGACCTTGGTTCCTATCTCTTGGCTAAGACTGAATGCACACGATTTGCCAGACTGGACAGCTGGTGGCCACTGACTGGGACACGCAGCTGGCTGGGAACACTCAGTGCACACCCTGTGTGTGCCGACTGGGTCTGGCACTTTCTCACAGTTCGCCATATGAAAGGGAGCCTGCTTCTGGCAGAGGAGGGAGACCCTGCAGCATGGTCTTTCTCCAGGGGACACCCTGTGATGCTCTGAGCCTACCGACCCCCTACCGAGATGCTGCTCCTAATGCAATAATCACCCTGGGTTTAGTATGATATGCTGTAACTGTATCTGTGCTTGTTAAGGAATATCTAAGTGTCTGTATGCCAATAATGCTCCAGATGCTCAGCTTTTGTAAGTCACCCTGGGCTTTGTATGCTATGCTCTCTGACTGTAGGTATGCTTGTTATAATTGCTTAATGTCTCTATAGCATTAAAACTCCTTTCTTGCTTTCCTAAATTGTGTGGTGGAATTCTGTTCGGGAGGAATCCTCTTACCCTGCAAAAACCTCTGTTCCAGCAAACTGTACAAGATTACTGTGAATAAATTAAGAATGACTCATGTGAGACACTTCAACAGGATAACCAAGCCTGATATTATGTATAGAAATCACACATGTTCATCTGCAAAAGCCAAAAGCATAAAAGGTGAGGGAGAAGCATCTGCAAAAGCCAACTACACAATCAAAATAATTCAAAGTGATCTTGTAATCCTTCTCTCCTAGCCACCAATGGGAAAAATACTAGCTTTACCTGGAAATCTTCCCTTGAAATCATTGACAAGTGAATGGCAATAAATATTTAACATTTTCTCAGGGCTTTTTTTCCTGTTTTTTCAAAATGGTAAATAAAGCAGAAGAAAAACAGGTACAATATTTTTGTTACACACAGCCACATGCAATTCCAGTATTACCTCCTTTACAAACAAGCTTTGAGCTTCCTTCTCTGCATTTTCAGGAACTGTTGAACAAAGGTATCGATTCTGCCGCTTCAACAATGCTGTCTGAAACAACAAAAACAATTTGTGAAACTTGCAATAAAAGAAAGATTAAACATGCTAGTAACAGTTCTATTACTATAACTAAATCAGAAGCTCAGCAGCTTCTGGATTACAAGAAAGATATGGAGGTGCTGGAAGGTGTCCAGAGAAGGGCGATGAGAATGATCAGAGAGCTGGAGCACCTCTCCTATGAAGACAGGCTGAGAGAGTTGGGGTTATTCAGTGTGCCAAAATCAAGGAAAAACGTACAGGGTAACAATTCAACAGTCACATATCCAGGCCATCCTTACTTTAGATGATGTTACACAGAGGCAAGTGCTCAAGTAACACAAGTAACTCGCCTCTTGAGGCAAACAAGTGCTCAAGAAGTAGTGACAGAAATTGTTTTAAAAGAGTTGATTGAAGGAATGGCTTGCTGTATGCTAGATTATACCCTTAAAGCTACTATGTACCAGAAGAGACTTATGAGAAGTGTCAGAAATTGTATTACAAGGTAATTTCCAAATGAAATTCAAGCTTTGATTTAGAATAATTGGCTAAAGACTCAAGGCAAAAAGACAAAACAGATTTTGAAATAAAAAGGCTATAGTGAAATGTCAATGAACATTTTAAAATAAGTTACTGTATTTTGACCAGTTTGTGCTTTCTAAAATGAGGACATTACTTGAACTTTTTCTTTGCTTGTTCTTTATACTCAAGATGTGTTTTCTTGTAGAATGACCTGAGTTTAGTTTTATTTCCACAAAGTTGGCATAGTACCTATTTTCAGAGGTACTTACTAACATTAACTGAGAGTTAAGAGCTTTAAGTGAAAGTGTGCTAAATCCATATGGCTCAAAACCAAAAGTAACAAAGGTGAAACAATGTCTAAGTTAAGCACCAACACGCCTACAAAGTAATAACAGGATAACTTGATAGTGGCATATTTAATTTGGGTAGGACTGTACCCATATTGTATTTGCTACAAGTAAACTTCTCCTGTTTCGGAATAAATATTTCCCATTAAAATGGAGGTAGTACTCAGAATTTATGTATTTTGAAACAAAGATTGAAACAAGATAGACAGTATTGCAAAGTAATCACTAATACAGTTTTGAGTTAAGACATATTTTAATAATCTACCTATTATGTAGTTAATATAAACATCACCAATTTGACAGTCACGGAGCACATGATTTTAATGTGACCAATGAAGGTGGTCTGTTTTAAACTAATGCTATTTAATTACAAAGCCATTTCATTATTGAGAAAATTACTGACATTCAGGTGACATGGAATAATTATACAAAGCCATGAAGAGGCAATAAATTGGATACAAGAGTACCAAAAGGATAAAGTCATTCAAAGTTATGAAAGGAGACTTCTCATCAAGAGTCTAGAAGAGGTATAGCCTTGAATGACTGATAGCATTGTAACTGAGTGGCACGAAAGTGGTTCTATCACCTTAATTAAACAAACACATTATATGGGAACCATAATGAAAACAACACTATGACAAAAAGAAAAAAGCAGCTAGAAATGAATAAAAAAAGACAAAGCCAGTCCAGTCACTACAGTTTTGACAGTCCAATTACTGAGAATGAAAGCAAACTCAGTGATGTTAACAGTAAAAAGGATCTTCAAACATAATATAACTGCCCCTAAGAATCTGATGAGAACAGGTTATGGAATAACCTGATTAGTGAATTCAGTGCAGAAAACTCAGAACTTGCTTGTGAAAAGGAACAAACAATCTTGAAATAGTCAACTATGCCCAGGTGGGCTGTGGAGTCTCCTTCTCTGGAGACATTCCAGAGCCGCCTGAACGCGTTCCTGTGTGACCTCATTTAGGTGATCCTGCTCTGGCAGGGGGGTTGCACTAGATGATCTTTCTAGGGCCCTTCCAACCCCTAATGTTCTATGATTCTATGATTCAACTGAAAAATTGTATGTGGGAGAAAGTTAGTGATGAAGTGCTCTTTGGAAACTACAGAAAAGCAAAGCTTGCTGTTATTTGGATAGAAAGAAAATGTGGAAACTCAAAAGAAAAAAAATTACAAGCCTACTTATTTGGGTTTGGAGATAAGCACAAAGCAGGACAAAAAAAAATGCTTCTCTGAAAAGTAAATGAGTTGCTACCAAACATTGTAAAAGGAGATAAAGTAGGATTCGTAACCTCAGCTAACCAAGTTTAGGACGACGGTAAATGCAGTTGAGTGGGAATTTGGAAACACTCATGTAACTAGATCAGTTTGCTGAAGAACAATACTTCAATCTTTATGAGTTTTCCCAGAGCAGAGCATTTTCTGCTCCATCCTTGCTCAAATGTTGCTCAAATGTTTCTTTGGTACTGGTTTGAGCTTAGGGCTACTTCTGACAGCATATTTGGAGAATAGCCACAACTGAACAGAAAAAGGGGACTTACCAGTTTTGTTTGTTTTATGAGGGTGGAGTTTTATTTGTCCATTTGGTTTTATGCTTTGGTTTTTTTCCCTTTCCTTCACTAGGTAAATAATTTTTATTGGGAGAAAGATAGAAAAGCAACCTATATGTAGTCTAAAGAAGCCAGCTGCTGTACAAGTTTTGTGGTGCTGGTTATTTTTTTCTGATATGGACTAACAATTCATATCGGTTCTCCTTTAATAACTAGCTTCTTTAAGGTCATAAGAGTTACAAACTGAACCTAGCACTGACCATGACTCCAGCACATGACATGAAAACATTTATTACAAAAATCTTGCCTATGAATTCCTGCAAGTATTGTTACTAATCATATGGAAAACACACCTATTATATTTAACTTGAGTTATTTAACTGCATTACCTGAAAAAAAAAAACCTTATCCAAATTAAGCACAAACATTTGTCTTCAACTTCTCACAAAGTCATTTCAAATTTAGCACATATTCAATAGTGATATTGATTTGTTTCTTTGAAACTACATAGGTGCTAATGTAATCCATTGACTATTGTAGACATAATCTAAGTGCTGAAAAGTAAGTATTTTCAGTGACATTTCAAATGTTAGCTTTAGTGCCATGCTGGTAAAAAAAAAAATAGCTTTACTCTTAACATCTTTATAAATGCACAAGGCTTGGCTTCATTTTTCGGCAAGTGTTTTTTAGACTGTAATCAGTTTAACCTTAGCACACGGAAAAACTTCATAGAAAACTGAATGCTCCAAGAAGAAACAGGTTTTTAGGCAATGGTAGAAGTTTCCACCTATAAACTCTTCTAAATGTATATCCCGGTAATTCAAAATACTCCAGCTTATTATTTCAAATTCACCTTGTGGGGGATAAGGACAGTACCAAACATCCTCAATACAGAAAGGACATGGATCTGATGGAGCAGGTCCAGAGGAGGGCCACAAAAATGATCAGGCGGCTGGAACACCTCTCCTATGAGGACAGGCTGAAGGAGCTGGGATTGTTCAGCCTGGAGAAGAGAAGACTTCGGGGGGACCTACTAGTGACTTTCCAGTACTTAAAGGGAACTTACAAGAAGGCTGGAGAGGGCCTGTTTGCAAAGGCCTGGAATGAAAGGACAAGGGGCAATGGTTTTAAACTGGAGAGGAGGAGATTTAAATTGGACATTAGGAAGAAGTTCCTCACCACAAGGGTGGTGGAACACTGGAACAGGTTGCCCAGGGAGGTGGTTGAGGCCCCATCCCTGAAGGCATTCAAGGCGAGGCTTGACAGGGCTCTGGGCAACCTGATCTAGTTAGGGATGTCCCTGCCCACTGCAGGGGGGTTGGACTAGATGACCTCCAGAGGTCCCTTCCAACCCTAACCATTCTATGATTCTATGATCTTAGCCGAAGCTTACCAAGAGCTCCCCACACGCTGCCTGACTGCAACAAATTCGGGAAAAGGGACTTTAAACAAATGTATGCAACGCAGAATGGCAAATACTGACAATATGCCATTAGTTACATGATTCAACCACATCAAGGCTAATGGTTCCAAAACTGTAAATACGATTACTTTTTGTAAATTTTTTTTTGTAAATTGCAGGGTTAAAAGGTTTAACTTCCAAATGAATAACTAAGCACATTAAGAGATTTCTGTTCTCTAACTTGGTAAGATTTTTTTATCACACTGATAGATTTAAAGGAATTGTATTGTTGAAAACAAACTAGATAGCTCAAAGAGCTATTAGAGAGTCATGTACTGTCGCAGTGGGAGACGGAGACCAGTTTG
>VWZO01001952.1:396-10942 GCA_013396975.1 Bucco capensis
GGGACCTCAAAGATCACCTGTTTCCAAACAACCGCCCACCATGGGCAAGGGCACCTTCCACTAGATAGATTGCTCAGAGCCCCATCCACACGTGGATGAGGGAGAGGCTGTGGATGTACTGTACCTGGGCTTTAGCAAAGCTTTTGACACTGTCTCCTATAGCATTCTTCTGGAAAAACTGGCTGCTTAGAGCTTGGATGGGCATACTATTTGCTGGATGAGAAAGCTGGCTGGGTGTCTGGGCCTGAAGAGTTGTGGTGAATGGAGTTAAATCTAGTTAGTGATTGGTCACAACTGGTGTTCCCCAGAACTCAGTATTGAGGTCAGTTCTGTTTCATATCTTTATCAATGATCTGAACAAGGCGATCAAGAGAACTCTCAGTAAGTTTACAGATGACAACAAATTGGGTGGGAGTGTTGATCTGCTTGATGATACAGAGGCTTTACAGAGGGATCTGGACAGGCTGGCACAGTAGGCTGAGGCCGATGGTATGAGGTTCAACAAGGTCAAGTGCCGGGTTCTGCACCTGGGTCACAACAACCCCAAGCAACACTACAGGCCTGCAGAAGAGCGTCTGGAAAGCTGTCGGACAGGAAAGACCTGTGGGTGCTGGTTGTCAGCCAGCTGAACATGAGCCAGCAGTGTGCCAAGGTGGCCAAGAAAGGCAACAGCATCCTGGCTTTTATGAGAAATAGTGTGGCCAGCAGGACTAGGGAAGTGACTGTCCCTCTGTACTTGGCACTGGTGAGGCTGCATCTCAAATACTGTGTTCAGTTTTGTGCCCCTCACTACAAGAAGGGCAATGAAGTGCTGGAGCATGTCCAAAGAAGGTCAATGAAGCTGCTGAAGGGTCTAGAGCACAAATTCTATGAGGAGTGGCTTAAGGGTCTAGGGTTGTTTAGTCTGGAGGAGGCTTGAGGGAGACCTTTATCACTCACGGCAACTACCTGAAAGGAGGTTGTAGCAAGTTGGATATTGATCTGTTCTCCCAATTAACAAGCAATAGAACAAGAGGAAACAGCCTCAAGTTGTGCCAGGGGAGGCTTGGATTGGATATTAGGAAAAAATTCTTCACTGAAAGGGTTGTCAAGCACTGGAACAGGCTTCCCAGGGAAATGGTAGAGTCACCATTCTTGGGGTTATTTAAAAGATGTGTAGGCACGGCACTTAGGGACATGGTTTAGTAGTGTACTTGGCAGTGCTAGCTTCATGGTTGGAATCGTTTAAGGACTTTTTCCTTTAAGAAAATGATTCTATGATCTCCATGAACAAATAGAAGACAATCCTACAGTACATGTATGCCATAGGCAGCATCATCACCAATCCACAATCTCAGATGAGTGGTCTTCCAAGGAGGCACTTGCTGTGCGATGTTGCCTGAAATCTTTACTTAACTCTCAAAGTGGGCAACGCTGCTACCTTTTGATTGTTGATCAGGCCTGATCAGCATTGATTGCTCAACCAATGTTTCAGCACAGGCCACACCCAATCAAGCCTGCTTTATACACAATGCACAGGTATAACCATGCTGACAAGGACAAAACTTGTTTAAAAAAGCCCTCAAAACAAGCCAAGTACTATTTTAACAGTACAAACAGCAGCCCAGTTCACTTCCCTTCTTTTATACGTGAGAGTTGGTGTAGCTCTGCATCAACTGGCCCAGTTTAACACTAAACCAGTCAAAATGTGTTCAGCTTTGGGGAGTATTTGCTATAAAAGAATGCTTGATTAGTAAATGGGCAGATCTATCAGGCACATGGAGAGACATGTGGCAGAGTTTCTGGCTAAACAGAACTTCACTTTTTCAGGAATTATCTTGGCTTGCCCATGTGAAAATGGGAAAAACTGGGCAGCCCTGGATGTACATACAGACTGGGGAAAGAGAAGCTGGAGAGTAGCCCTGCAGAAATGGATCTGGGGGTTCTAGTTGATGGCAAGCTGAATATGAATCAACAGTGTGCCTAGGCAACCAAAAGGGCCAACTGTGTCCTGGGGTGCATCAGGCACTGACTGCATTCTTAGCCTCTGAAGAGAGGTAATAGTCCCGCTCTACTCTGTGCTGGTGTGGCCTCACCACAGTTTAAAGCTTCCTCATGAGGAGAAGTGGAGGGAAAGGAGCTGTCTTTTATCTTTGATGACCACTGATAGGATCTGACGAAAGGCCATGAAGCTCTGCCAGGGTAGGTTTAGGTTGGATACTAGGAAAAGTTTCTTCACACAGAGAGCGGTAGTGCACTGGAACAAGAACTCCAGGGAACCAGTCATGGTGTCAAGCCTGACAGAATTCAAAGAGCATCTGGACAATGCTCATAGACACATGGTGTGATTTTCTGGGGGGTTATCCTGTGCATCGACAGGAGTTGGACTTAATGATCGGTTCCTCATGACATCCTCATCTCCAAACTGGAGAGATGTGGATTTGATGAGTGGACCGTTCAATGGATAAAAAAATGGCTGGAAGGACGCTATCAGAGAGTCGTGGTCAATGGCTCTTTGTCCAGGTGGAGAGCAGTAACGAGTGGTGTCCCTCAGGGCTCTGTTTTGGGACCGGTGCTGTTCAACATCTTCATTAATGACCTGTACATAGATATCGAATGCATCCTCAGCAAGTTTGCGGGTGACATGAAGCTGAGTGGTGTGGTTGATACGCCAGAAGAGCGGATGCCATCCAGAGGGATCTGGACAAACTTGAAGAGTGGGCCCTAGAGAATAAAATGAAGTTTAATAAGTCAAAATGCAAGGTCCTGCATTTGGGTAGGAGTAACCCTAGATATGAGTACAGACTGGGTGAAGAGCTCATTGTAAGCAGCAGTGCAGAGAAGGACTTGAGGGNCATCCTTTCTAGCTCAGGAGATTCTATGATTCTATGAAAATTGTTTCTGGTTAAGTATGTTTTAAAAATTGGAAGCTTACTAAAGAAATGTTCTTTTATTATTTAACAAGGCACCTTAAGTTGGTCATTAAATATCCAGGGTACAGACGCACATAGCACAGAAAACTACATGCAACTTCATTTTGCATTGGTAACATGTTTAGGAACAGTGCCAAGACTGGATGTCACCAGGCTGGCCAGTTTATTGAACTACCTCACTTGAAAAACTTCCCTGCTTTGCAAGGTAGGGAGGAATAAATCATAATGTGATTATCTTAAGACTGGTAATAAGCCATCAATTACCTGATATTTGTTGTCTTCCCTCTCTCTTTGTGCTGTAAGTTTAGGTAGTCCCTTTAAGATAGTCCCTCAGCTGTTGACACACAGTTGCTTGTGTTAAAATGGCTAAGAAGAACCCAACATCTTTGAGTAGCAGAAAATCACTTAGTGAGTAATCCTAGCCTTGAAATTCTGTCAACAACTTTGAAAAATGTAAATTATGCAATGAACTCATTATATAAATTGCCAGTTACATAACTGGAATAATTAATTTTAACAAGCTCACACACAGATCTATGGGATGGAAGGCTTTTTGCTTTTAATTCGTCACCAGTGAATAGAGAGTGCTGTAGACTTAATCTGAAAGCAATTTTGATTGATTAAGGTGAGAAAACGGGTATTCAGACTAGAGGCCTGTCACGAGTCAGAAAAAAACACAAAGTTTTTGTAGCAAGGAAGAGAAAAACGTTTATATCCAGTTTATATCTGAGTCTTCTTGTTATTTCAATGTGGGAATGTAACTTGATTTCACATTTCACCACAGAGGTTTCCCTGCAGGAGCTCTGCAGGGTGGTCTTGAGATATGGTACAGAGCTGAGAGAAAATGCTTGACCTTGCACAGGCATTCCAGGTGTGTAAGGAGGGTTTTAAACGGAGTTGAACAGAACTGAGGTAGGCAGCTGGGAATAATATGTTTACCCTTCTTTCTACCTCTGATTCTCTCCACCTTCTCTATCTGTTTGACCAACTGTCTTGTTGCTTTGCCTTATCTTCAACAACCACACAAAAAAAGGCTCCTTTAAAGATACATTTAAGGTATGAGGGTGCAACACAGAGCCTCTAAGCCCATAGTGACAAGCAGCTCAGCAGCTGCAGGACTGTATTGCTGCTGTCTTTTAACATGACTTTTGAAGGGATTTGGAGATCATAGAATCATAGAATGCTTTGGGTTGGAGGGGACCTGTAAAGGTCATGTAGTCCAGCCCTCCCTGCAGTGAGCAGGGA
Source organism: Bucco capensis (assembly GCA_013396975.1). Lineage (NCBI taxonomy): Eukaryota > Metazoa > Chordata > Aves > Piciformes > Bucconidae > Bucco > Bucco capensis. The sequence continues at coordinate 4,554 of VWZO01001952.1, forward strand.
CATCTTCAACTATGTCATGTTGCTCAGACCCCTGTTCAACCTGATATTGAATGTTTCCAGGAATGGGTCATCTACAACCTCTCTGAACAACCTGTTCCAATGTTTCACTCCCCTCACTGTAAAAATTTCTTCCTTATATTGTCTAAATATACTCTCTTTTAATTTAAAGCCATTTCCCCTTGTCCTATTATTAGAGGCCCTGCTAAATAATTTATCTCCGTCTTTCTTCTAAGCTCCGTTTAAGTACTGGAGGGCTGCAATTAAGATGTCCCTGGGCATTCTCTTCTTCAGGCTGAACAACCCCAACTCTCTCAACCTGTCCTCACAGGAGCGGTGTTCCAAACCTCTGGTCATTTCTGTGGCCCTCCTCTGGACCTGCTCCAACAGATCCATGTCTGTCTTCTGCTGAGGACTCCAGAGCTGAACACAGAACTCCAGTTAGGATTTGGGATGGGCAGAGTAACCCACTTTTGCTCAGCTATTTTGTCAAGTCCTACAGTGGGTTTTCCCAGTTTAGGGTAACATCTGTTTTCTGCATTGCACTATTGCATTCCTCCTTAGACTACAGGGCAGAACTACTTGACATAGCTTCAATAGGTGAACCTGAAAGAATTTGCATTTCAAAACAGAAAAGTAGACATCCTCTTAAGGTTTTCTTTAGGCTTTTGTAGTAGTGTTACCATCCATCTCAGTTAGGGAGAAGAAAAAAGTCAACCTCAAAAACTAACCCTTGCAAAACACTAAAATGAATTTTCTACTTATTTTTGCTTTTCCTAGCTATCTTTTTTTTATATATATATAGTCTTTCATTCTATGTGTATTATGACCACATTAACTAAAGCTTATTTGTATAACAGACAAAACCTATTTCTCGCTCTTATAAGTGTAAAAAGCTTTTAAACTGCTACCCAAACCTTTTGTTAGTTGATTTTTTTCCCCTTTATTTCAACACAAGCCTCTCATCTGCAATCAGGGAAGTATGCACAACATGTACACACTGTGGCAGCTCCCTGGGATGTGGTTCCAGCTTCAGCAACAGTCAGGTCCTTTCTGGATTACACTATTCCCCTGCAGCCACCCCAGTGGGAAGACAGACATACTGTCTACTTCATATTGTTTACTTTCTGTGCGGCAGGAAGGCTTGTTATTGAAACAGCTAAGAAAAAAAGTCAATTGTATTACTCTAGTGTTGGGATCAGCGCATTCAAATTTAACTGATGAATACTGGGCATTCCTGCTACTTTTTTAAAACAGAGGTTTTTCTGCCTAGAAATAGTACAAAACCTGCCATATCCAGATGAGACACCTCACAGGCTGGATTTCTGCCTCTCCGAACCAATGTATCGTTCTCATTTCATCTGGGTAGCAACTGGTTACCCAAGCCGCTGCAGGTGCCTGAAAACCACCTTTGTGCCCCACCCCTTTACTGTTCTGCCTTCCTGTAGACCAGCGGACCAACACATACGATTGACAGCCATCAAAGAGACAAAAGCCGGATAGTTCTAAAGATTTTACACAAAATTTTACCCGTACGCCTTTCACCCCGCAGTTACCCACGTAACTGAGGCGGAGCCTGCTCCCACCGCCCAGGTCTCCCGGCTCCCACCCACACAGCTCAGCTGAGGCAGCAGCGGTCCGCCTCCAGCTCCCCGCCGCCCCTCCATCCAGGCCGCCCGCGCTGAGGTGAGGCGTACCAGAGGGCGGCGCAGGGCGGCCCGACAACCCCCAACCGCCGGGGCAGCCTGTGGTGGGAGGGCTACCTGTCACCTCTCGCGCTTTTGCGCGCCTCAGCTCATGGGGCACCGCCAGGCCGCTAGCTGGCGCTGCCGCCCCCGCGCGCTCTCGCCGCTCTGTCCGCCGCGCCGCCGCCTGCCCTCAGACCCGCTGCCCGGTTTAAGCGCCGCCGCCAGCGCCATGGAGGCGCCCCCCGTTACTATGATGCCTGTCACGGGTGGTACGATCAACATGATGGAGTACCTACTTCAAGGTAAGCGGCGGGCGGGTCGGCAGGCAGCTTCCTGCCGTTGCGGAGGAAAGCGCCGGCCTGTTTGTCGCCGCCGCCTCGGCAGAGAGGCAGGCCCGTGGGAGCTAGGACTGAGGGGTGCTTGAGGTGGGAGCCGGACTCAGGCGGGCGGCAGTGGTCCACGCTGTGGAGAAAGTTCTGCTCACCCGAGAGGAGAGTGAGAAGGAGGGGAGAGGGTAACTGAAACGTTGTTTCCGCCCACCGCAGGAAGCGTTTTGGACCAGAGCCTGGAGAGCCTGCTTCACCGGCTGCGCGGGCTCTGTGATAACATGGAGACGGAGACCTTTCTGGACCACGAAATGGTGTTTCTGCTGAAGGGTCAGCAGGCCAGCCCCTTTGTGCTGCGTGCGCGGCGGTCCATGGACAAAAGCGGGATGCCCTGGCATTTACGCTACTTGGGCCAGCCAGAAATAGGTGACAAGAACCGCCACGCGCTGGTACGCAATTGCGTAGACATTGCTACTTCGGACAACCTGACAGACTTTCTCATGGAGATGGGATTCCGCATGGACCATGAGTTTGTGGCCAAAGGGCATGTGTTCCGCAAGGGCATTATGAAGATCGTGGTGTACAAGATCTTCCGTATCCTAATGCCAGGAAACACAGAGAGCATTGAGCCTCTTTCCCTCTCCTACCTGGTGGAGCTCAGTGTGGTAGCACCAGCAGGACAGGACATTGTTTCTGATGACATGAGGAACTTTGCTGAGCAACTGAAGCCTCTAGTGCACTTGGAAAAAATTGACCCCAAGAGGCTAATGTGACTGAAAAGCTGGGTAGTTAAGGCATTGGTTTTGTTAGTGTTCCTGAAGAGCATGTTTTTCTAAAATGACTATTGTGGGCAACTCAAAACAAGGAGAGGGGAATAAATGGTTCTGTATTAGAGTTTTGACAGTTGCAGTCACTGAGCGTTTCTTCCTTTCACTTGTCAATGTGAACAAAAGTGGACTCATCTTTAAATGAATGCCACTCAAAACATCCTTCTTCTGTTGGGGAGATACCTGTTAGAAAGTGTACTGCCTAACAATCCAAAAATGTTAGACTTATTGGAATCCATCTTTCTGTGTACCCACATCCTGGTGCTGCTTTCTTGCTTTTTTAATATCCTTTAATACAGGAAGTGTTGTTTAACAGAAGCATAAAGCCAGGAACTATGCAGTGTAAATGAGAAAGTGTACACACCTCTTTACAGTAGAATAGTAATGGTATATGTACAGGAACAGGTAGGACACCTGATACTTCAGTTAATTGTTTCTGATACAACCCAAGTTGGAAAAACAGTTTAGCAGTATTACAATTGCAAGAAGTTTTCAAATCTTTTAATGCTATTTCATCCTTTTCACTCAAGTTTGGTGCAACGGTCTTTGTTAATAACTGAGAAAGTAGTAAATTACGTGGCTGTGCTTAGCACCTGTCTTAATAGCAGTGTGGTTTGTTACCCCTCTCCACCCCATATTTCAATTATATCTGAATTAGGTTCGAGAGTTTTCAAATACAGTTCATACAAAAAAAGGTTGGGAAAAATAACAAAGATTAGGAAGCTTAGTTACATTTCTCATGTTTCTTACAGAAGGCAGTCATTTTACCCATTACTAAAATGCATTGACTTTTGTCAGTGCATTGCTGCCCTTTAGCACTACACAACTGTGTATGTAACAAATAAAGTCAAAGAACAATCTCACAAAAAGCTTCCAAAAAAGCCTTTTAAATGAACAGCTGCACTTCCAACACTGGATTTTGGGGTAAGATAAACCATGAGAACTAGATAAGTGCTCACCTCATGTGCAGTGTCTCAGCTGGTTCACTGATGCAGGCTCTATGTGGGGGGCATAGGGACAACTGAGGACTTGAAAACCAGCTGGAGAGCACCATTATATTGAATTCACAGCACTGGTTTCCAACAGGGTAAAGCAATGAGGTGGCCTATGCAACTGCTCATTATCTAGACTGGAAGTATTTTCTGGAGAGAAGGGATGCACTTACAATTCTTTTTCTCATACTCGGGCATGACAACCTCATCAGACAGCGCACTATCCTGAGCCTGGAATTCTTTAGGATGCTGTTACATGGCATTGGGAGCTGAACCTGCCAGTTGCACTATGATTTTGACAGGAGGGAATTCTCTGGGCTGTTGTCATATCCTGCCACTGTAACACTGGTGAGGAATCACTTGACACAGACTTCCACAATCCATGACTTGATGTGAAATTTAGAAACAACCCAAATGAATCAGAATTGAACATTGTGTGCCAGCTTTTCAAAAGGTGATAGAGAGGGAAATCCCACATGGAGTTTCAGGTGGATCAGCTCAAGAAAAAGGAGACTGAGTGGAAAGTCCGTAACTGAAGTTTTTTACACTTTTGATGACAGTAGATCTGACTAATGCTTGGTCTTAAGTTCTCAAAAATGAAAATCATAACTTAAAATAGTTATTCTTAAGGAGAATCAGTTAAAAGCTTAAAAATTGCAGCAATCTACTTTACCAGCCTATCATATTCTACCTGTAGTCTTACGTGTAGAAGAGAAAGGTGTGCAGAGAAAAAGCTGCTTGTATCAATGGTTACAGCTTAAGAAAAATGGACATGTACACAAAGTGTATCCCTTTATCTAATAAAATACACTTTTCTCCTCCTATGAAACTTAGCTTTATAGCTAAAGATAATAACAATAGTATTAGTAATACACACTGGTAAATTGCATGGCATAACCTTAAATATTCATTATAGCCAAGGTCAAATTATACTGATACAGATGGATACAGAAATGCTCAGCCTCTCCTTACTGGAAACTACTTTTTTTTTTAATTACACATGTAACTTATGGGACCAAGAGTGTGACTATATTTTTTAAAAAATATTATTATGGGGTATTTCTTTTTGCCAATTAAAATAGCTTCATTTTTCAAGGGCAGGGCTTATCTCAGGACTGGTGGAGTTCACAGTCTGAGGGATACAAGTCAGGCAAGGAGTAAAGTCAGAACCCTGAATTTTAGGAAAGCAAACTTACAGCTCTTCAAGGAGTTAGTCAGTAGGGCCCCTTGGGAACTGCCCTCAGAGGTAAGGGAGCAGAACAGAGCTGGCAGATCTTTAAGGATATTTTCACGAAGCGGAAGAGCTCTCAGTCTCAAGGTGTAAGAAAGGAAGGCAAGAGACTAGCATGGTTGAGTCAAGACCTGGTGGTCAAACTAAAGGGCAAGAAGGAACTGTACAGGCAGTGGAAGCAGGGACAGGTATCCTGGGAAGAGCACAGGAACACTACTCAGTTGTGTAGGGATGGAGTCTGGAAGGCCAGGGCACAGCTGGAGCTGAACTTGGCGAGGGATGCAAAGAAAAGTAAGAATGGCTTCTACAAGTATGTCAGCCAGAAAAGGAAGGTCAAATAAAATCATATCCCCCTTGATGAGTAAATGGGCAAGCTGGTAGCAACAGATGAGAAGGCTGAGACAACTTTTTTGCCTCTGTCTTCATTGGCAACCTCACTTCCCACACCTCTCAAATGGAGGGACTATAGAAAGGGACCAGGGTGGAGGGAGGCAAAATCCTTCCCAGTGTAAGAGGCTATCAATTTTGTGACCCCCTGAGGAATCTGTGCATATGTAAGTCCATGGGACCCAACAAGATGAGTCCCAGAGTCCTGAGGGAATTGGCTGATGTTGGGAAGCCACTCTCCATGGTTATGGCAGTCAGGTTAAGTTCCAGGTGACTGGAAAAAGGGAAATATTGTAACCTTTTTTTAAAAAGGGTAGAAATGAGGACCCCAGCAACTACTGACCTGTCAGCCTCATCTCTGTGCCTGGGAAGATCAAGGAACAAGATTCTCCTAGAAGCTATGCTAAGGCACATGGAAGATGAAGAGGTGATTCAACAGAACCAGCATAGCTTCACCAAGGGCAAGTCCTGCCCGACCAACCTCGTGGCTCTCTGTGATGGAATGCCTACATCAGTGGACAGGAGAAGAGCTATGGATATTGTCCATCTAGACTTCTGTAAAGGCTTTGACACAATCCTCCACAACAGGCTTCTCTAAGATGGAGAGATATGAATTTGATGGGTGGGTTGTTCAGTGGATGAGGATTTAGTTGGATGGTTGCATCCAGAGGGTACATGGCTTCAAGAAAAAAAGAAAGGTTATGGTCATAGGCAACTCCCTTCTGAGAGAAACAGAGGGGCCAATATGTTGGCCAGGCCCTCATCACAGGCAAGTGTGCTGTCTCCCTGGAGCCAGGGTTAGGGATGTTACTAGGAAACTCCCCAGCCTGGTGAAATCCTCGGACTAATATCCACTACTGATCTTCTGTGTGGGAGGAGAGGATGTAAGAACCAGTTGTCCTAGAACAATAAAGAGACTTTAGGGCCTTGGGATGAGTGGT
>VWZO01001955.1:607-23737 GCA_013396975.1 Bucco capensis
CCTCAGTGGACAAGGAACAACCTGTGGATGTAATCTATCTGGACTTGTGCAAGGCCTTTGACATGGTCCCCCACAACATTCTACTGGCCAAGATAGAGTGCTATGGATTTGATGAATGGACTGTTGAGTGGATAAGGAACTAGCTAGCTGACCGCATCCAGAGCGTAGTGGTCAATGGCTCGAAGTCCAGCTGGAGATCAGTGACAAGCGGTGTCCCTCAGGGCTCTGTACTGGGGCCTGTACTGTTTAATATTTTTATAAACGATATCGACAGCAGCATTGAGTGCACCATCAGCAAGTTTGCAGATGACACCAAGCTATGGGGTGCTGTTGATAAGTTGGAGGGGCAAGATGTCATCCAGAAGGACCTGGACAAGCTGGAGAGGTGGGCCCAGGTGAACCTCATGAGCTTCAACAAGACCAAGTGCAGGGTCCTACACCTGGGTCGGAACAATCCCCACTATCAATACAGGCTAGGGGATGAGATGATGGAGAGCAGCCCTGCAGAAAAGGATTTGGAGGTGCTGCTGGACATGAGCAAACAGTGCAAGCTGGCAGTCCAGAAGGCTAATCGCATCCTGGGCTGCATCAAAAGAAGCGTGGCCAGCAGATCCAGAGAGGTGATTCTACCACTTTGCTCTGCTCTAGTGAGACCTCATCTGGAATACTGTGTCCAGTTCTGGAGCCCTCAATACAGAAACGACATGGACCTGATGGAGCAGGTCCAGAGGAGGGCCACAAAAAGGATCAGGGGGCTGGAACACCTCTCCTACAAGGACAGGCTGAGGGAGCTGGGATTGTTCAGCCTGAAGAAGAGAAGGCTTTGGGGGGGACCTACTAGTGACTTTCCAGTACCTAAAGGGAACTTACAAGAAGGCTGGAGAGGGCCTGTTTGCAAAGGCCTGTAGTGAAAGGACAAAGGGCAATGGTTTTAAATTGGAGAGGAGTAGATTTACACTGGACATTAGAAAGAAGTTCTTCACCACAAGGGTGGTGGAACACTGGAACAGGTTGCCCAGGGAGGTGGTTGGGGTCCCACCCCTGGAGGCATTCAAGGCAAGGCTTGAGAGGGCTCTGAGCAACCTGATCTAGTTGGGGATGTCCCTGCCCAGTGCAGGGGTGTTGGACTAGATGAGCTCCAGATGTCCCTTCCAACCCAAACCATTCTATGAGTCTATGGGTTCAGATCAGAATAGTAGCTGGGGATCCTGGGAAGAAGTGACCCTTCCAGAGATGATGATCTGACTGTGCTGGGGGAATCTGCAGCCAGAACTGGTATCCAGATGTGGCAAGATCACTGCCATCTCATCAAGGAGATACCTCCTCCCAGGGCCCTTGTACATAATTGCTGGCTGTTTGCCTAACAGCATTACCCCAGGCATGTCCTTGTGTCCCAGGTCTAGCAACAAAAAGAGCAGGGCGAGGACCAGGCCATATTTATTGGAACAACACTGTTGTTCTCTTGATGCAGTGAACCTGTCCACTTAGTGTTAGATATGCACATCACCTTCAGTTAACCTCTGCTAACATGTTCCCCCTACTCATTAAATCTGCAATTAATTGTCAGGTAGTTTCTTCTGCCAGGTTGGTCACTATCTTGCAGGAGCTGTCAACTGCTGGTTAACATTATTCCATGGTTGGTACTCCTAGGACTTGCTGAGTGATGGAGAAATCACCTTGGGAAGTGTTTACTTTAAGGACCTTAACGACTTCTATATTGTTTTCTTCCCAGCCTGCCTTTATTTTGCAGCACTATGCAACAAAGAACGCCCATTAATTTCAGCAGCCAGCTGAGCAGATGGGTTTAACTGGTCTGTGGCACTATAGTCATTACATTTTAGTACAACAAAGACATAGCAGCAAACACAAAATTAACTCAGGTAGAGCATCCTGGTCAGTGATTAAAAGCAAACAGCAGTTTAGGGAAGCCACCACTGGCAACACTGTGACTGTGCTGTTGGTATCGTGGATGGTCACTAGGAGTATATCCCTCTGGTTTCCAGAAATTTTGTTGGATTGGCTTTTCGAATGGCCAGTTTCTTCTTCAGGTATGTATTAGCATCAGCAAGATTGATTATTACTCACATCTTTCTTCTTCTTCTGTTAAAATTAAAATAGCAATATATGCATGAAGCAATTAAGTTTTAGTAATGCTTTCATAGACAGAATGTCAAGGAGCTTTGTACAAAGATTTAGGCTGGAGCAGGTCAGCATCTTAAGACTGGATTGCCATTAAAATGACTGTCTCCCTCTGTTCTTGGGTGGCAGGGCCAGAGTGAGACACAAGTCACAGGTCACCAGTGCATGTGGATTCTGGATCTGCTGGTAAAACAGGAGCATCCCCAACTCCAGCGTGTATTCCCGTCACTGCATGCTAGGCAGTTGGTACTCAGGTCTGCCCTAGATTGCTTCCTGAAGAGTAGTTGTTAATCTGGTCAGGACAGATCTTCTCAATGCTGGCGGTGTCTCCCAGAAGGAAGCAAGTTACTCCAAGGATGCCGATGCCCCAGAGGAGCACTATCCAAGCTGCCTCTCAGCACAAAGCTGGCTTTCTTCTGCATTCTTATATCCTGCCTGCCTCTGGCTGACATGCAGTCCTGGAGCCCTGCATTTGCAGTTGGGCCAGGAAAAAACCTTTTTTTTTGTACTGCTCTTACTCAGGCCCGTATGGACAGGCCAATGCCTTTGGGTCACTCATGAACAGGGAATGTATAAAACCGCCTAAACATCACTGTGGGCTGTGTGGTCTCAGAGACATGCCCAACAAGCAGTAAAAAACATCCTCCACCAAGCAACACCATGCAAAGCCCATCTTTAGAAGAGGATTGTCATCAGCAAAGCTGCTAACCAGGAGCTCGCAGGGGCACTGTGGTGGGTTACAGCTAGCTTTGTCTAGCTATGGACCAGGAAGGGGTTTTTCAGCTGCTGTAACAGGGTCATGCCCTGGGGGGAAGCAACAATTCTAGCTGCAGGATTTCCCATGCTCCAGCTTCTCCTGTGTCCAGCATTTTGATGACCCCTTTTAAGCCATGGTTTGCATGCTGCAGCATAACTCAGTCGTAGCTGATGCGATTTTTTTTAGTGTGACGTCCCACAGAGTTCAGACTAATCGTGTATCTGGCTTCCAGGCCTGGAGGTCTTTGTGTGGAATTTATCATTTGCCTGGCTGTTTCCTGTGCAGGTGGAAAGAAACTGTGCAAGTCACTTAATTTGTTGCAAATGGGAGACACAGTCTGAAGTAAACAGGATGCACTTTGGTGAGGACAGAAGCAAAATAGAAGGGGACGGAAAGCAGATGGGAATAATTGACCGAGGAATTGACTAGAAAAAGATCTCACTTGCCAGCAGTGCCCTGCCATAACAGATGTGTTGTACCAGTGAGCACAGGCAAGAGGGGTGTGAGCAGGACATGTGAGTTGATCCTGCTGCACCACTTAGCAGTGCAAAGGCCTCAGTTCCAGTTTGATGTACCAGGCTTGAAGGATGTGAGGAGCAGGACAGCAGTAATGACAAGATGGCTTGTTGAGAGGTTGGAATCAGGGAGGTGCAGAAAGACCCACATCCCTGAAGAGGTCCTGGGCTGATAGTGTAAGAAAGGAAGTGCTCTGAAATTGTAAGATGGCAACAAAAGGCTTAGGAAAAGAGTTTCAGTGGGTGTGAGAGGAACATGCTGCAGCCATCACCAGGAGATGGGCTGGCAGCACCATCCCTGAGGGTTTTCAAAAGAGATGGCTGTGCAGGTGATGGGACCAGAGCATGCCCATCCACACCGCTCTGGGGACGTTGTGTTGGGCACCTCAAGGACTGGGCCAAGTGCTGCACGAGCTTCTGTCAGAAGCAATTTAAAAGTAGCTGCTCCCATCGTGGACCAGAGCGGACTAGTGGACTAATCCAGTTTAGCCCTGCTCCAGGTGGTGGTGTGATTTAAATGAAACCTACGCACTAGAATGGGTTTTTGAGATGGCAAAATTTTCCACATGGTTGAAATATCTAGTGCTATTTCTGGAACATCCCTGAGTTCAAGCACAGTCATGGATAGCAGGAGAGAAGGAGAAAGAGCTGTGGCCTTATACTCACCATCTAGATACTGAAGACCCCTGCCCTCATCACCTAGTTTCCTCTGGTTTATTCCCACTGACATTGCTAGCCCATTTCGGGTCTGATTCAGTTTTGTTTGCATCTCCTGCCTGTTGGGTGAGGGTTCTGCTCTTTCACTAAGCAGAATGGTATCAGTTGTAATACATCTTTCATGCTATTGGCATTTAATGTTATTAAATATGGGGCATCTGTGAATGAAGACACTTAACTTGCACTTCTATTTATAGCAAAATTCAATTACCAGTGTACTTGTATTTATCCAGAGTGAAGTACATTCACACACTTGCATGTTAGTGGCAAGCAAGAATAAATTTCCTATGCAAATTTTTTTTTTTGCATAGGTATGAAAAAGAATTTTCATATTAACATTACAGAAGTTTTAAAGAAGGTGCCATGTTAGAAGAGAAACTGCAGCTGGACTTTCTTAAGGTACTTAAAAGGTGCTCACAGAGTGTATATATATTTTTTAACAGTGGTGGCCAGAGAAAGGGCCACTGGTAAAATTGCAACTTTTAAAAATATACCATTCATACAACTGCAAATTATCTCTCTTGAGTTGCTATGCTTTATGATATAATAGCAGTAACAAAGTATTGCAGGAGCTGCATGTTTGCATCCATGTTCTGTTGCTTTTATTAAACTCTACTCTTTAACAGCTCACTGAGCTGTCAAGCAGAAATGCAAAAGTAAAGCTGAAGTAAGAAAAAAAAACAGAGATGCTGAGTGATAAAGAAGTGTTGCTGGGTGGCTGACGGTGCTGCCTGCCAGCTGGCATCAGGGGCTGCAGCTTAAGACTGCTGGGCTCCCTGCACGCTGCAAGGCATCTCATTGATTTTGCCCCTTTGAATGGGTTTGAGGTACATGCCTGTGGGTGCTGTGTCTGCTGGAGCCTCTCACTGCAGGGTTGGTAGGCCAAGTCAAGAGATGCTACAGATACAGGTTCTTGTGGTAGGCACAAAAGCTAGGGAAGAATGAAGCCTGGACATCTGTGGGATTGTTTAGGTTACTTCGAGCTTTGGTGGTGGAGTTTCATTGGAACTGCAGCAAGATTTGAAGTTGAGCTAGGGGCCCAGGTGTGGCCTGCCTAATGGTTTGTATGAACAACCTCAACTAAAACCCACTTCTTGCTTCCTTCCTCCTCACCGCTTGGGTCTGATAGATCCCACAGCTAAAACATCAGGCACTAGTGGCCCCACCGGCCTTTACATCCAATGCTTTTGTAATACACAGCACATGGGCTCTTAGCAGTGCTAAAAGCTAGTTAAAGTAATTCTTCCAGAAGAGTCTAATGACACTGCACAAAATCTGAACTCAGCAGGCCTGGGTCCAGGGCTTGAGAGCAATGGGAGGTGTGCCAAGAAGCTGAAGAAAAGAGCATCCCATCTTTCTGTCCTTATCTCAACAGTTGTTTGCATCACCAGAACCCCCTTGGCTAGAGGCAAAAGCTTTTGGGCTTTTTCCTCCACTCTAGCTCTTTTACAAAGCCTCTGCAGGTCAGGGGAGAGTAATTATCTTCCACACTGAGCACACAATGATTTTTCTCAGTGCTTAGTACTAAATCTGTGAACTGATATGACTGAAAAATCTTTTTCTTGCATCTTGTAAGGAGTTTATCATCTCACCAGCATACTCTGTTTAAGGTGACTGCTGTTGGCTTGGCTCAGAGACAGAAGGCAATGGTGTCCAAGACAATGCAGTTTTTTCGGTCATACACACTGCTCAGAGTTAAAGTGAGGCTAAAAACCCAACATGACCTCCTGAAGGAGGAGAGAGCGTGTTGCTGATGATTCCTAACCACAATATCTGTGCAGGGCAGAGTTAAGGGTATTTGTTCATTTGGCCCTTTTCAGACCTGGATGTCTTTGGATAACTTAAAAATTTTCACTTTGAAAACTTTTTTTTTTTGGTGATACCTGAGCTGAGGATCCTGACCTGGTTTGAACCTGTAAGTGTCAGATAAAGAAAAGGCAGAAGACCAGTTGTTCTAAATGGTTTTGGTGGATTTCTATGGCTGGTACTGGTATAAATTTAGAAGGAGATAACATGTAAATTGTAGTGTCCTGGTTGAAGAAATTGTGGGCCATGTCTGCTCTCAGCTTTGCCTTGCTCACTGGAGTTTTCATGCGTGGCTACTAAATGTGATTGTCTTATGGGTTTATTTAGGTGCCTAAATTAGTGGTGTGTAAGAGATGTTGCTCATGGCCCTGAAGCTGGCAAGAACAGGGAACATTGAGCATGGCTGGAAGCCAAATCACTTTGTCAGTGGCCCAAGGAGAAAAGCTCCATACTAAGCATTTCTTAGCTCTTAGCTGAGCCTGATCTTGCCTGTCCTGCACCCCACAGTGCCCACCAGCATCCTCCTTGTGTCCGAGGTATCAGTTGTAATACATCACACTGCAGTAGTGTGACATGGGCTATGCCATTTAGCATCTTCTCATGCTCAGCCAGGGTATACAGCAGGATCAAGCCAGCTAGCAAGTATTTTCAGAGGGCACTGTTGATACTTCATTAAATCCTGTTAGTGCAACTTGCCACAACGTGCTTCATAATCTCCTTGCTGAGGGTCAGTAGAGATTGCACCATGGCACTGATCAGCAAGAAAGCAAAAGCTAAACTCCTTCATGGTTTGCTGAAGGCTGCCAAAACCCATGGGGAAGGGTTTGGCTCCTCTTGCATGCAAGTCTTTTGCTTGTCCAGAGGACACTGTGAGGGGCATGAGCCAGCCTTTGGCAGAGCAGACATGGAGCTATAATGATGACTCTCCTCCCTTATGGCCATGGATGAGGGTTTGACCTTGCTGTTATCTTGCTGCTGCTGCTGCAGAGCCTGTACCCCCCATCAAATGATTTCCTTCTCCGATGGGGATTCATAATCAAGACAGTCCTGGAGCATACTGTGGGCAGGTGCTTACCATTCAGATACTGAAGACCCCTGCCCTGATCTCCTGATTGTCACTTAGTTTCCTCTGGTTTGTTCCCAGTGATACTGCCAGCCCCTTCTGGGTTTTTCCAGTTTTGTTTGCATCTCCTGCCTGTTGGATGTTGCTCCCATGCCTTTATTGGCTGTGTTCTTGCTCATTCCAGTGTCTTTACTAGTGACTTCCAGTAAACAAGGGCAGGTCATCTAGGGCCACAAGACCTGTCTGTCCTGCTGTGCTTTGGCATGGTCTGGTGCAGATGCTAGCAGAGATCTTTTAGTCAACTATGTGAGCTGGAGCAGGGAGCTCTTGCCCTGAATCACACAAGTTTTAGATGAAGCTAGAGGATTGAGCATCTTTAAGGTCAATTGTCCTGTGTGGTTACTGAGACCTGAACCACCCAGCCATCCCCTGTGCTTTGCTGCCAGCTTCATTCCCTGCAAGCAGAATGTTTCCTGCGTCATTTATTTCCAAACAGCAGCAAAATAAGCCTAAATGCTTATCTCCATTCTGTCAGCTAATCCTTCCATGGACCAGGAGCAACACTAACAAATCAGGCTGTGAATGTGACTCATGAATCACCGTGGTTGATAAGCATGTTGCTGCTCTGTGTAGAGATGCCAGAAGTGGTCCTGGCAAGGACATCATCCCCAGCTCAGTGTAACTCCAGCTTTACATCTCCACTCATGTTTGGTTCATGACTCAGGGAGTCAGTGAGTAGTGTTTTGCTGTGTTCATGAGAAAGCCTGGGTTTCCTTGGTCTTCCCAACAGGTAAGTTTCTCCTTTGCTTTCATTCACTGAATTCGCTGGGCTTGTCACTTGTCTGTTTTGCTATGGAGAAGCCCTCACCCTAGAGGTGTCACCTTCATCTACCCCTAAGCAGAACAGAAGGAACAAGAAAAGATCTTCTCCAGAGGCTACATACCTCTGAAGATCTGGTAGGCTGTGTGCCTCTTCCCACAGAGGATAAAGATGGGAGTTCGGGGCAGCCCTTTGGTGGCTTCATGGAGCTTCTCACTTCCTAAAAATTAGTCTGTAAAACCTTAGATCCCTTTTGCGTGGGAAGCTGATGTCCTGGTTCACTTGAATGGTTTGTAAAGTGGCCAGACACTGTCCCAGCACAGCTGTGTCCAGAAATCCCATCCTGTCAGGAGTGGCAGAGACTGGGACTGACAGTGTTATGATGACAGCAGGGCAAAGCCAGGCCTGTACCCCTTGGCCAAAACTCAACAAGGAGAACAGTACCCTCTGCTCCTAGGGAACTTAGGGGATTTTTCTGTCTATGTTCATAACAACATGGTTGACTTCCTTGCTACTTTAAAACATAAAAAACTTTTGCTTTGTTTAGTCCAAACCTTACAGCAGATGTTTTATGATTATTCTACCTAGGGGGGGGGGGGGGGAAAGATGCTGAAAAGTGCCAGCATCATGGCTTTATGGAAGAGCTATATTAATTCAGCAGTTTGCTATTCGGCTAGGGAATTAAGGCATCAGCCAAGACACAGGGAGTCCAGTTTAAATTACTCCCATATCCTGCATATAGATTTCAGTATATGCCAGCGTGGGGAGGACTGGGGCTGGAACTCCCAGGGCAATGGATCTGGGGTCTTCAAAGAGCCAGTCTTCACCCTCATCCTTGTCCTTCTCCTCTTTCTGCCCTCACCCTTTGGGCTCCACCTCAGTAATCTTCTGCTTCATTTACAGTGTTAGTACTCACTTTTGAGGCTGAGGGAACTCAAGGGTCCTGCAGCAATTGTGCTCCACTGTCTATAGGGTCAGGAGCCCCATCCCTCTGTTTCCATGCCTGGAGAGCCAGAGTGGAACTCAGGCATAAGGGAAAGAGCACATGAAGGCAAAGGGGGACTTGGCCATCAACACAGCCGTGTGAGGATATGTGGGCATGTCTCCTCACCGTATCATCCCACTGGGCTCATGCCCTGTCAGCAGGGCAGAGTCCAACCCCACATAGCACCTTTTCTGCCCTGCTGTGATCTTTCCCGACAAATCCCTCATCACCATTTCAGCCAAGAGCATTTTGCCCTCCTGCTAGGAACTCTTAATGATAAAATCAATGCAAACACTGCTGTGAGTGAATCTGGTACCTATTTGATGAGCTCCTCAGGGACAGACATCTCTGTAGACTCCTCAGCTCTGCATCTGTCAGCTCCATGGAGGGGGCTCTCTGCCCTGTCTCCTTCTCAGCCCCTGGTGGGCCTCATGGATATGGTGTAAGCAGGGATGCAGGCAGAGGATGGGCTCAACTACATGCCAGGTTGCAGAGACCCATGAGTACCGTTTCCACACCTGATTGTAGCATCTGTCAGGAGGGAAAACCCCTTGGCAGCCACAAGTGGAGGTGATGCTTCCTTGTGTCACATGTGCTCTGGGAAATTGCAACAGCACTGCTCCAAGAAGGGCTCCTCCCCATAGTCCTGGTGTAGACAAAGCCCCTGGGTTTGTAGAAAGCTGCCATATAGGTCCAAGCAGATGCCATGGTGCTGTGTTGGTGCTATCAGCCAGTCTCCAGTGGCCCAGACAGCTCACATGCACAGGCGCCCTGGGAAAAGCAGATGGAGGCATAAAGGGAAACTTTCCATTCCAGTGCACCCAAAAGGACATTATAATTTTCCTTCCCTGTATCATCCTGCTTGCCTGGTTATGTGGCGTTAAATTAGGGCTCTGGTTCGGTTACAGCTCATTACAGGCTTGCATGTGGCTTTGTTGCAGCTTGCTCAGAAGTACCAAAGCAGCTGAGCCAGAGTGAATGTTGATGATTTTAGGGACAGCTCAGTGACTAGGAGCTGAGCTTTGCCTATGGCTGGTGACTTCAGCAAGGTTTAGACATGGGTGCCCACAGACCTGGAATTACTACCTGGAGGGCATCGGTCAGGGACTCTCCTTGACCCTGCCAGTGGGAAGAACAAAGGGCTTAGAACGGAGGTAGGCTGATGGGAGGTAGTTTCAGCATCTCCTTTTCCTGGGTGAGCAAAGCACTTACCTCTTTAGCCTATCCCAAGGACCTGTATATGGTACTGTGTGTGATGCAGGGTGCCAAAGAGAGTGTTTGAATGCCGTCAGACACCAAAGCAGCTTTTCTGCAGAAATAGCTAAGTCCTGAAATACCCTGAGCAGCTGTGTTTATCCCAACGCTCTCGCTCAGATAGCTAGACTGTGACGTGGGCCATTAGCACAAACATCACTCCCAGTTCCCAGACCAGAGCCACAAAGGGCATTGCTCACTTGGTAGCATTAATAAAACCCAGCACCATTCCAGCATGCAGTTGAATGGCTTGGTAAATAAAAACAACTTTGGCTCAACCAAGCACTCAGGTGAGGAGTGGGGTTGTCTTCTTGGGAGCAGAGTAGTTTCATAATATCCCCATTCCTCCCACCCAGGGTTGCTTTCACCCCAGCAGTGCCCTCCAGTAGCCAGAGAAACCTCTGCTCTGTCAGGGTTGTGCTGGACTGAGCAAGAAGGCCAGGAATCCACTGGGGACTTATTTCACAGTAGTCATTGCCTTCAGCAATGCCCATGTTTGCTAGAGAAAAGTAGCAAGATCCCTGTGGCCCTACAACTTTCTCTTTGGTGTGCCCTGGCACTTCTTTCGAGTGCTGAAGAAAAGGTGCATGTTTGTAATTGCTGCACACAGGCCATTGGAAGAGCTTATTAAGTGGGAGGAGAGCTGACCTTTTCTAAGCAGGGAGAGAAGAAAGCAGGTGGCCTCCTTGCTCAGATGCTGCATTCTTCTCCCTTGGCATTCCAAGAGCTTTCTCGAGCAGAAGCTGTGGTTTAGGGAATGCTGGAGGAGCCTTCTGCAGGCTGACTCCAAGCCTGGTTGGTGATGTTTCTCCTTGCTCTCCCACAGGGTTAGGAACACACTGACACATCTCCCAAGCCCACCTGACAGAGTGGGTACCAGACCTTCCACTTGGCTTTGCTTGGCATTTGCGTTCTGGGGTGCCCAGAGCCATGCTGGGCACAGAGGAGCTTTCCAGCCCCAGAGCAGGGACCCTCTCCCCAAATCCAGGCACAAGTTGGAAGCTGACAGGCTGGCAAAGGGGAAGGCTGTGAGTGGATGGCAGCACTGAGCAATAGGATATGACAACTGAGTGGATGCTGTTTTGGAGGAACTCCACAGGGTAGACGCCCAGCTCCAGGAGGACTTGGTGTGCTGAATACAGGCTGGAAAATTCCTCTGCTACAGCTGTGTGTGGCATGTATGTACCTGGAGAGCATGAACATGGTTGTCCCTTCCTTAAAGCCCCCCAGAAATGATGAGAGCAATGCAATGTTGCTGCAGCCCACAGCAGGGGTGACACCCTCTGCCCAAAGCATTGGGTGACGCTTGTACCTGGAAGCTGCTGCTGCTCCCAGGCAAGCAAGGACTGAACTGGACAGGCATGTTTCCCTCATGCTATGTGATTTCTCCCAAGATGCTTATGGTTTGCTCTAGCAGCCAAGGATGAACATGCTGGAGGGTTAGGACAGGTGCTGGGAGACTGTAGGAAGGTCTTGTCCTCCCTATTCATGCTGGGCCATCCGTTGGGCTTGGCTCAGTGGTATGCAATGAGGCACAGGGCTGACCAATGAGATGCCTGAAGTGTGCCCAAGGGGCAGCAGAGGCTCAGTGAGGAGCTAACAACCCACCTTGGAGCTCTGACTCACTTCTCCCGGCCAGGTTAGGGGCTCCCAGCACCCACTTGTCCTCCTGGTAAAAGACATTTGGCTGCAAAAGGGATGATCCCTGCTCCTGTGTCTGCCTTTGCCCAGGAGCACCACCATGGGAAAGGCATGGTGGGACCATTTTGGGGAGATTTGGACATCGGCACCGCTGTCACTGCCCTGGGAATTGTGCATAGCTGGTACCTCTCTGAGGTCTAGAGGAAAAGCCTGGGGGGCCTAGAGGGTGCTCTTGTCCCACAAGGCTGAGAAGGGCTGGGAGGAGAGAGGCAGAATAGGGTTTGTATCGCTGTGGATCAACAGATCCTCTCCCACCCCCACCCAAACCCTTCCCTACTGCCCTTCCCCAGCCCATACGGGCTTCTACATATCTCACGATACTTTGGGATTGAAATACAGGAACAGGGAAGTATATCACCCTGTGGATCAGCTCCTAGCAAACGCTGAGAGCTAGGACAGAGCAGCCCAGCAGCCTCACTGTGCCAGACCCCTCCCCATAATCATGGTCCTCCCTGCTCACAGTTCTGTGCTGCTCACTCTCTTTGCAGGAGAAGAAAGGCCAGGTGGTTAAGAAGGGCCCGGAGGTGGAAATTGCAAAGCTGGACAAGTTGCTTAACCTGGTGAAAGAGCCAGAGAGTAAGACAGAGAAGTGAGCTGGGGGAACAACGGCTCTGCCAGGGGCCACTGGCTGAACAAACCCAGCTTTGATCAGCAGCTGCTTGGCATGCAAGCCATGGGCCCTGTACCGCCTGCTCTTTGCATAGTAGGAACACTTTGCCTCTGTGCCTGGACAAATAAACGGAGATGGGTGCTGGGAAAAGCCATCGCATGCAGTCATTTCTTGGGTCAGGCAGACCTCACCGCACTCAGTCTCCCAGAGCCACACAGCCTTCAGCTCTTCCCCACCCTTGGTTGGGCTTGCACTAAGTGAGAGCCCCACAGAGGGCAGGTAAGGGCTGGTCCTACCAGCCCTAGGGAAATCTCAGGGCTGCAGTTTGATGGCAGCCAGTCTTGCTGTGAGTAGTGGTCAGAGACTTAGCACTGAGCTTCAACCTGCAGCTATTTTTATGGTCATTCATACACAGCTCAATGGCTTTTGGGGTGGCTGGGGACCTGACCTGGTCCCACATAGCTGTGAGAAAGCAATATGCCATCACTCCAGCCAGCCTATCACAGCAGATGCTGGCCACCAGCTTCAGGATGCTCACAGCTCCCCACTCCCCAGGGGTCTTGTTGTGGGGCTCAGCCACCTCTGTCCGGGTGACAGCTGTGGGAATGGCTGGCCATTGTGGTTTGCAGATCCTTTCCACTGTTCTGGTGGTTTTCAGCAGGATTAGCTGCTATGTCTCTGGTGGCAGCAAGATATGCAGTGGCCTTGCCGCATGCTGATGAGCAGGGCTGGGTTGTCACCACTGGAGCCCTGCACACAGCTGCCAGGACTGGGGATCAGAGGCACTCATTCCACCAGACAGAGGTGGTGGCAGGTCTCCTCCATCCACTTACCTGGCCTGTGTCCCTCACAAGCATCCCTGTGCCTTAAGGCCACAGTTTTGATACTCTCCATTGCTTCTAGCAGCAGGGTTGGAGGGTGCTCCCTGCTGACAGCCACATGCCCCACCCCAGGCAGAAATGCTGCAGCCATGAAATACTCAGCTAGCTTTCTCACTCTTTAAAAGCCACAGACAGATACAGACATTATTAGTGCTTCCTAGTTGCCATCACCCAACAAACCACCTGCAGTCCTGGAGGGACAAAGGCCACCAGCTCTGGGGCAGCTGCTCCTCAGCCCTGTGGGACTGGCAGGAGACACTGCATGCCCCACATTTTTCATGTGCTGTGCAGAGCTCAGAGACACTGCCTGAGTCCTACAACAAGTTTATTAGTCTAGTAAAAACAATGCTGCAAAGGGATGCATTAGCTACACCTGATATGGGAGGAATCACAGGCTCTGCTAGGCCTGGCCAAGCCTGTGCAGGGACCCTGGCTGGCATCGCCCCCCAGCACATCCCACCCTTCAATCCCCTTATTGCAGTGGCTGTGACAGTAGGGACCTTGGCTATTGTCTCGTTCTAGGATGGGCACGGCAGAACCCTCCAACACCCAAAGAACTCTCTGAAACCCACAGCACCTGCAGGAAGGGCAGGGGAGTGCAGTTGCAAGGCTTGGGGATAAGCCACCCCACACCAGCATCCCTCCCCACGGAGCCACTCTGGTCCCCAGGGAGCAACAGGGCTGAAAGACCCTTCAGTGCTGTTTGTCATCATCTTGCCATGTCTCCCAGCTCCCCAGCAAAAAGCCATCCCAAGCTGCTCTCAGCAGCGATGGGGATGACAACAACCGCAGGTGTGGTGCCCACCAGTTGGCCCCAGCTGGGAGCAGGCAGGAAAGCAGGCAGAGATGTGTGCCCGGAGGGCCATTTGCCTAGCAGTGTTGGTGCTAATGCTGGAGAAAACTGACAGACAGACTGAGAATGAACAGTGAGACCATGCAGACCCTCTTGTGGCTCATTAAACTGGCTGCTAGAGCAGATGGGTGCCAAGTGCTCTCCTAAGGCTAAGAACACATGGGCCAGCCCCAGGGCCATCCCCAAAGACATCCAGACCAGTAACACCTTGCTCTGTGAAGTGGGGCCAGGCTTGCTATGGTCCCATTTCAGCCAGCCCCACTGCCTCACCTCTCCAAACCCCTAACTCGCCCCACTCAGGTCTGTGACATGGTGGCCACTGGCCCAGGCCACAAGCACCAGGGAGGAGCCCACAGGCTGTCCCCAAACACGGGGTGTGCTTGAGGGCAGGGCTCCTGCTGTGCTTGCTGGCTGCTGGGACAGGTAAGATTATCCCCATAGCACGTCCTTGGCCACTGCTTATCTATCCCCATGGTTACTGTGGGCATCTGAAGGGACTTCATATACCAAAACCACGCAGGCAAAGGGCTGTGTCCTGCATCACAGCCCCCTGCGAGCAGCTCAGCATCCCCTCTGCTCTCATTGTGCTCCGTCCAATGCCCCAGGTTCAGTGCAAGCATCCAGGCTGGTGCTACTCCTTCAGTACAGCCTGGTACCCAAGTCTCAAGGCAGCTCAGGGCTGCAGCAGGTACTTCTCTTCATTCCTCGCCTCATCTGCATCAGAAGCTGGACTCTTCTTGGGGCATGCGGGGGTCCTGCAAGCCTTGCAGAGGATGAGGAAGAGGATAAGGATGAGCAATGCAATGACACAGTTAAAAGAAATTGCCACAACTGCTCCGGTGGAGAGAGCAGCCCCCATCACCACTGTCCTGTGGGAAAAAGCGGGGCCTGCAACTTGGTCCCACACTTGGCTTGCCAGCACAACAATTGAGTGTGTGGCCTCCACCCTCCAGCATTGGCAGGGGAAGAAGGGGCCAGTGGCAGTGCTCGTGGTGGAATGGGGATGGGGCCAGGAAGGAAGCAGGACAGTGTCACCCTGGCATGGTTTGGACACTCGTGGCTGTGTCCTACTCTTCACCACACAGCTGGGAAGGACTGATCGGAGCTTTCTCTCAACTTTCCCTCCTTTGGCAAGGCAGTGGGGACACAGGGGCCCCGCTCTTCTCTCCTGCACCTGAAAGTGAGAAAGTAATTGTCACTTTCCGCATGAGGGGACAGGCTGCCCAAGGCCCTCTCAGAGCGGCTGCCAGTGGACAATGACCTCTGGGCCCAAGGGTCTCCACTGGGGTTTGGAGACTGCAGCAGCTCCCAGGTCAGATGCTGCTTATGGGACCTTTCTAGCATCCCACACCCCAGCTAGCTGGAGGTGTCCCCAGTGGGAAGACCTATCACTTCCTTCCAGCCTAAACCCCCATTCCCAGGGCATCCCTGTATGATTCCGAGTGGCCATGGCCCAGATCCTGTCCCCTCTCCACCTGTTTTTCCTGCCCCCTGCATCCGGCTGCATAGTCCTGCACACGAAAATAAGGTGAGCGACTGGGTGGGCTGCAGGTGCCGGGCCGGGGCATCTCTCCCGTTTGCTTTTTACTGTGGTCGGGCAGTCTCGATTTCGGGGGTCTCCGGTGCCTCAAATCCCCTGCCCTGCCAAGCAGCTGGAAACCCTTGGAGCCTTCGGCCCATAGTGGGTCACCGAGCAGCAACAGGTCCCTCCGAATCCACCCTCCCGTCGCGGCGTCCAGGCATTACCTACTTGTCTCCGATCCGGGAAGCGCAGGGAGCCCGCCGGCAAGCGGGCGGCGCTGCTGGGGTCCGGTCCCGGTGCGCAGAGCTCGGCCCCGGAGCACGGTCTCAGCGCGGAGCGGAGTGCCGGCACCGGGCCGCGGTGCGCCGTGCAGAGTTTCGGGGTGGGTGAGGCGGCTCCGGGTGTCCGTGTGGAGCCCTGACGCGGTCCCGTCGTGGGCCGCCCGATGTGTGCCGCAGCCCTGCGCGCTGCCCGCTCCCTCCCGCCGGCACTGGTGGGAGAGGGCTGGGCCCTACTGCTGCCATGCCCCCTCCCCGTTCATTGGCGGTCATCCTCCTGGCTGTCGTGCGCCATTGGGCGAGCGCTCGGGTCGAGGCCCGCCCCCTGTGCCGGCGCCCACGTGAGCGACGAGTAGCGCCGCGGGCAGCGCGCGCTCTGCCGGCCTGGCCGCGGCCCTTGCTGCTCCGACCAGTAATAGAACTGCTGAAGTTGGAAGAGACCTTTCAGATCATTCACCTCAGCCGTAAAACCTAACCTTGCCAAGCCACCACTAAATCACGTCCCTAAGCACCACATCTACACACCTGTTACATCTCTCCAGTGATGGTGACTCCCAGGGCAGCCTGTCCCAATGCTTAACAATCCATGCTGCGAAGAAATTTTTCCTAACATCCAACCCAAGTCTCCTCTGGCACAACTTCGGTTCATTTACTCTTGTTCTATCGGCAGTGAGTGGGTTGTTAAGTCTTGGAACAGACTGCCCAGGGATGTGGTGGAATCACAGTCCCAGGAGGAGTTTAAGAAACATGTTGATACTCTACTTAGGGACTAGATACTCTACTTACGGACATGGTTTAGTGGTATGTTACTGACAGGTATAGTTGGACTTGATGATCTTAGAGGTCTCTTCTAACCTTAATGAGTCTGTGATTCTGTGAACTCAATGTCCTCGTAGTGAGAAGCCCAAAACTGAACACAGTTAGTCCTGCTAGCACACTATTTCATATGTAAGCCAGGATGCTGTTGGCCTTCTTGGCCAGCTGGGCACACTACTGGCTCATGTTCGGACTGCTGTTGACCAGCACCTCTAGGTCCTTTTCTGCCAGGCAGCTTTCCAGCCACTCTTCCCTATGTCTCTAGTGTTGCATGGGGTGTTGTGACCCAAGTGCAGGACCTGGCACTTGGCCTTGTTGAACCTCATACCACCGGCTTTGATCCATTGATTGAGCCTGTCTATATCCCTCCTTTCTCTCATAGTGCCCTGCCCATACAGCCCCCACTGTCTGTACTTACCTTGTCCCTGCTACTGCTGCAGCCCTGACTGTNTGTGAACTCAATGTCCTCGTAGTGAGAAGCCCAAAACTGAACACAGTTAGTCCTGCTAGCACACTATTTCATATGTAAGCCAGGATGCTGTTGGCCTTCTTGGCCAGCTGGGCACACTACTGGCTCATGTTCGGACTGCTGTTGACCAGCACCTCTAGGTCCTTTTCTGCCAGGCAGCTTTCCAGCCACTCTTCCCTATGTCTCTAGTGTTGCATGGGGTGTTGTGACCCAAGTGCAGGACCTGGCACTTGGCCTTGTTGAACCTCATACCACCGGCTTTGATCCATTGATTGAGCCTGTCTATATCCCTCCTTTCTCTCATAGTGCCCTGCCCATACAGCCCCCACTGTCTGTACTTACCTTGTCCCTGCTACTGCTGCAGCCCTGACTGTATTGCCCTTCCCACCTTGCTCATGCTGTTGTTCTGTCCTTGTTTGCTTTTCCTGCTTGTACTACTCTTCCTGACCTGCCTATACTGCTGTGCTTGCCCTCCTGTGCTATCCATACTGCTCTGCTACCCTGTCCATACTGTCCCTACTGGCCCTCCATGTACTGCCCTTCTTGTGTGGACCACACTTGCCCTGTACTGATGGCCCAGCCCAGCCAGGTCCTGCCTGACTTGGGCACACTGTATTGCAGCCCTGAAGAACTGCAACCAGAGATGCTCTGGTACGGGATGTGAACCACAGGTGAAGGATACAGCTGTGGCACCCAGTGGAGCCACACAGAGAGGTCTTCCCACTGCTGCAGGAGTTCCTGGAACCCCCCAGGGATCAAGATATCAGCATCTGCAGCTGCTCTGAAACGCCATGGCCAGGCCGCGTGCCCACCTGGTGGCACAGAGACACAGCAGTGACAACAAGCAGGGGAAATCTGCTGCAGCCCCTCGGGGCGCATGTCCCCTGTCCAGCCCCACATGGTGTCACACCAGGGGACAGAGGCAGCTGGATGAGGAGTGAATGAGCAGCAGATCCGCAAGAAAGCTGGGGACCTCTGCTGGCTGGCCATACGGGCTGTTCCAGGTAGGTGCAAGGGCCGGCTGCTTCCACTCCGGCCCTGGGAAAGGAAAGCTCTGATGCTGCGAGGTGCCACAGCATCCTGAAGGGAGAAATGCCGCGGGCAAAATAAAAATCACTTTGTAGCTTTGGTGAGAAGGAATTAAATGTGCCACCGCCACGAGGGAGGATTACACATACTGCTTGTGGATCTGGCTCTGGGCTAAGAGCATGTTTTTAACATTAAACAAACACATCACTTGCTGCAATGTCAGAAGCTCCCTGATCAGACACTCCTTCTCCTTGGTGTTTATCATTAATCTGCTAATTAGTCACAAAAAACAGTCTCCTCCATGGATGTGAGGGAAGAGCAGCAGCTGGGAACACCACCAAGATAAATCAGCTTAATTCTGCCCCATCCCCAGATTCCACCTGCACTGGCACAGCAGAGGTCTGGCCATTTCCCAAGCACCTTGTTAGCTCTGGAGACAATGGTGGGGCAGAGCTTGATGAAATCATCAGGAGATCGGGAACACAAGGGGTGTAAACTGTCCCCACTCACGCTGGGTGCTCAAACAGCATGACAGCTCAGGAGGAGTTAGGGCAAGTGTGGGTCAAGTCCTCCCTGTGAAGGCATTGAGTCACGCAGGTAACGTACCATCTCTCTCCTGCTCCCCGGATATAGGTAAAATCCCTTCTTCAAATGCTTGTATTGCTTCCTGTTGACTTGACAAAGCAGAGCACCACGTCCAGCTGAAGCCTGCCAACCCAGGCAGTGACCTGGGAAGAGCAGGCAGGACAGGCAGTACTCAGCATATGGTGTGAGCAGGAGTTGTTCCGGTGAGAGTTCAGCCTGTAAACAGCACTTTCCTCTGGCCCACCTTTACTCACCAGAACTGCTCTAGAAGGGAAGCTACTGCTCAAGAAAAGATGACCCATCCTTTGCCCCTCAGCAGAGCTTGGACCAAGTCCTTTTGAGACAGCAGTTCTAGTAAGTTTACCAGAACAACAACAAAAAAAAAACCCACAGCATAAAGCTTCCAACATAAAAGCCTGACCTTGACCTTTCTTAGATATTAAAGGGGAACAGCAAAGGAAGGAAATGTCCCCTCCTCTCATCAGGGTCCACTGACAGTCACACAAGGAACAAATGCAGAGCAGCAGGTCCCCTCTTCTTCATAGAGAGCTGAAAGAGTAGAGCTTCAGCTCCACCAGCCCCTCAGTGGAGGGTGACCTCCGGTGGGACAAGGAAGACATGACAAATTTCACATTACATGAAGAGGAAACTTTATTTTAAACACATCTGCACTATAAAGGAGCAGAAAGGGGAAAGAACAGGGTCCTCTGGAGCTTACCATTACCACCTCCCCAAGACTCTAGCACAGATACAGGATTTCAGGCTAGTTATGAGTCAACTCCTCCCACTCTGGCAAAGTGGTAGAACTGTCAGCTCTGCCGAGGTGAAGTAGGCCAGAAAAAGCACTGTGTGCAAACAATCACAGATGGAGTGGCATCCCTGCAACCCTACATTCAAACTGCCTGATGGGCTCAGCAGATGGACTCTGAGGCACAGAAGTGGTGGATGCAGCCTTTTGCATCGCTGCTCACAGGGGCTCTGGAAACAACAGGTGACTGCAAGGGAATCTGTATCAAGTCCCATCTCCCCTCTGTACTGCAGAAAGAGCCACCTCTGCCTGCCACAGCAGCAGGCATGTAGCACACAGGCTGGCTGCCTGGGCTGCCACACTGCCCCATGCAGCTGAAATCCCGTTGAGAGAGCAGTCCTGTGCAGGTTCACTGACCAGATGCATGCTAATGGTCCTTTACAGGAGCAGAGACAACTCCTGTCTCCCCTGAACCACATGCTAAAGAGCACAGCCAGGCAACTTTTGACAAGTGAACTTGTCAAAACACAGTTTCAGAGAGCTACAATTGCATCCATTTTTAACAGTTCAATTATCCTGCCCTCCCTTACAACTCTGGAAGCCCCTGTGCTCACCAGCAGCATTCCAGTTACAGTAGCTGGCTGTTGCCATAACTCCTCCAAATGACACCCAAGGACAGTGCTGGTGTCTCAGGACTTGGTGCAGGACTCCCCAGGCCCTCCTCCAGTGGACCGAGGGTGCTTTCCCATGCTGCCAGCTCCTCTGCCACCACCCTGTTTCCTCTTCATCTGGCCTTGGGACTCTGCTTTAAGTGTCTCAATCCAGAAGGCATCAAAAGAGCCTGGAGCCTGGTATCCCGGCTCCTGAGGATCAAGGGCATCTTTGCTGAGTAGGACACATATGGCAGGAATGTTTCTCTTCACTGTCAAGGTATCAAGGCCTGCCTCAGGCACAATAGGTTCCCAGATCTCTTCAATCTGTTTGAAGAGCACTTTGGTGATTTGATGGAGCTCTTTGAGCCTTCGTTTCATGATTTCCACACAGGTAATGGTCTTACTGACAGCCTTGCCTGAGCCAGTGAACAGAATCTGCCTCACCGACTCCAGCTCCATCTTGCCAATGGCATAACCCATCAGATTTCTGATTTTGCTCCCATCCTTCACTTTCATTTCAATAACATCATGAGGCAGGTTGGTGAAAGGAAGAGGACAAGGTTTCTCCACAATTTTAGTCTTCTTATAGTTCTCCATTCTGCAGTAGTAAAAAGGAAAACCAATCCATTACTATAAACTCCCACGATAACTGCTGTACAAAGATACTCTCACCACAATTAGCTACAACTTCCTCTAAAGGTCACCTGGGGATTCTGCAAAGGCATATCCAAAATGTCAGCAAGAATGTCCTATTCATGCTGAGCAGTCACTTGTACTCAGTCTTCCTCAGCACATACCCACCTCATGAAAACTGCCATAGGGCATCCTGGGCCCTGACAGGCTGGTGCTAGAACAGGGCAAAGAAAGTATAACCAGCATCCCAGGAAAAAGCAGAGAACAAACGGGCGAGTTGAGGTTGCGGGGAACAGAAACCGACCACAGCTGCACTCCATGAGCCACACCAGAATGTACACATGGTGAAGCTAGCCCAGGGGTCTCCTCGCCCCGTATCTGGCCAGCCGAAGTGAAAGGCCAAGGGCTGGATACAAGATAAAACAGCACAGATCACAGGGGCAAGCCAGCAGTTGCAGGCAGCAGACATGTGGCCAACCAAGAAGCAAGATAGGCATATGATAAAAAAAAAAGATTCTCCAAGATAAAGTAGAAGACAGAAAGGTCCAGTCTCACTGTTCCCCGCTCTGCTAAGGCAGGGTCCCTCTACTGGCATCCTCGCGGCTAGGCTTCATGAACGAGGATCCAGGAAGAGCTCCATCCACGCTCCTCATCAGCGCCNATCCTAACTGAAGCCTGTCTAATCTGCATCTGGCACACTCCCCTCAACCATAGAAAGCCCAAGATGTCCACAGTAATGCTTTGTTATCTGTAGGATCGCGACCCCTGTTTCATCTAAAGCCAGCACCTTCATTCCCCATGAAGACAGGGCAGGTCAACGGCCCATCAGTACCTAGGAAGCTTGTCCCTCCACGAGGCCCTTGTGCCCAGCATGGCAGCAGGCCACCATCAGTGCCAGAGGACCTGGCACGCACCCTGCTTTACTGGGAAGAGCAACACTTGGCCCTGTCATAGTGGCTGGGGACACTGCTGCTTCGGGGTATGGGGTTGTGGGCTTTCAAAAGGACGGCACCAGGTCGAGCTCTCTGATGTACAGGTTAGGAAGGCCAAGCCAGTGCTGGGGGGTTGCGACTGGGGTGGATGAGATGGGTTGGCGAAGCCACTACTACCGGGATGGGGGAGAGGCAGACACGGCTGGTGTCAGAGGGCCCTGGGAAAGGCCAGACCGCTACGAAAGGAAACACGGCGAGGGGAAGCTAAGCGCGAGCTATCGTGGGAGAAAGAAAGGCAGGCGGCTTCCGTAAGTCCTGAAGAGAGGCGAGGCCGCTGCTGTGAGGGATGGGGCAGGCAGAGCAATAGGCCGCACTACGAGGGTCTGTGGGGAGGCCAGGTGCCGCCGTAAGGTCCCGGGAGGAGGCCGGACTGCACTACGAGAAAATATGAGGAAGCCAGGTGCCGCTGCAGGATGCTAGGGGTGTGGGCTGCATTATAAGTATTTCTGGGGGAGGCTGGACTACGCTATAACAGGGGTGGGGACGCGAGAATCGCTCTCACCTGCAGCCGTCTCAGCAAGCCCTTCGCTACAAGATGTCGGCCAGAGCCAAGCGCGCGCAGGCGTAGGGCGGACGGAAAGAGGGGGGCGGTGCGTGGCCTCCAGCGCCGCGTCACTGCTCTAGCGCGCAGCAGAGGAAGGCTGAGATACGGCAACGTAGTTCTGGGTTGGCAGGGAGCTTTAAAGGCTTTCAAGTACAGCACCGTTGAAGCAAGCAGGGTCCTATCCAACCTGACCTGGAATGTTTTCAGGGGTGAAGCATCTGCTACCTCTCTGGACAACCTGTGCCGGTGTTCACTACTCTCACAGTGAAGAATTGTTTCATTTTATCTAGTCTAAATCTACCCTTTTTCACCTTAATACTGTTACCCCTCGTCCTTTAGCAATAGGCCCTGCTAAAAAGACTGTCCCCATCTTTCTTGTAGGCCCCCTGTAAGTACTGAAAGGCAACAAGGAGGTCTCCCTGGAGCCTTATCTCAACCCCAACTCTCTGAGCCTGTCCTCATAGCTGTTCCATCCATCTAATCATTTTTGTGGTCCTCCTCTGGACCCACTCTAACAGGTTGATGTCTTTCCTGTGCTGAGGACTCCAGATCTGGACACTGTAATCCAGGATGTCTGAGTCTGCGAGACAGAGCAGTGAGCTGCGCTGACCGACTGAGGAGAGCCGGGGGGAGAGTTTTAGACCTGCTGTGCAGGAGAGTTGCTCATAACAGCACTACCTGAACAGCCCGAGCTGCGGCAGAACCAGGAAGTCCACGCCAGCGCGGAGGAGTGGGCGGAGCGGGGAGCGCTGCGGCGGTT
>VWZO01001964.1:9206-25859 GCA_013396975.1 Bucco capensis
TCTCCAGTTTGGAGATGAGGATGTCATGAGGAACCGTATCAAAGGCCTTACAAAAGTCCAGGTAAATGACAAAATAGGGTTATGTAGCTTCATAAGCATGTGTGAAGGGTTATTGTTAGTTTTAGGTTTTTATCCTTGTTTAGGCAAAATCAGGAAGTCTGTACCTTCTGAAGTACCTTCGAGTGGATAAGGCAAATGGAAGAGGAGCCACCTGTGACCAGAGGGTTAAGGATAAAAGGAGGCTACAATCTCCAGCAATTTGAGCGAGACCCTGCAGGGACTATGCTCCTAGACTCTCCCGTTATTTGAATAAAGCTTGTTGGGAACCTCACTCTGCCTCTTGGGACCAATTAATTATTTTTGAGACTTTTTCCTTTACAGTAAATAGCGCAGGAATGCTACCAATTTGATGATGTTTGTAGGTGTTCTCATGCTTTATCATTAAACATGGGCAGAGATGAAGATATTAAACCTACAATATTAATCTTTTACTTTAAACTTGCATTATCTAAAATATTACATCAATCGTAGTTGCAGCTAGGCCTGTGTGCTATACGTATTTTTTATGTATTTACAACTTATACGTCATATATACCCACGGAACACCGCGCGGGAGCACAGTCAGACGGGTGCCGGTGGGGGACACACCCTCTGTGGACTAGACTGCCGCCGACAGCCCCCAGCGAGCGGCCCAGCGCACCGTCTCCTCCCAGAGGCTGCCTTGGAGGCGGCAGCCATCGCTTGTTCAGGTAAGGGCGCTGGCGTCAGTCGCATCCACGGCACCATGGTAACGGCGCCCATGTCGGGCGAGGGCAAGCGGCAGGGCGAGAAGCGTCCATGACGAGAGAGGGCGAAATGGCGGCTGGAAGGGGTGACCGCCAATCAGCGTCGGCTGAGGGATGATGCTCCGTGACGTCTGCTCAGGCACACACGGCATTGGACCACTGACGGCGGCAGCTACTTCCGGTGGGTCAGAGGAAGGTAGCGGCGTAGGCGGCAGCTGGGTTTACGGTGCCTGTGGGGGTCCATGGGGCGGCCGAGCCGAGCGGAGCTGGGCTAGGTGTTTGGCGAGGGGAGTGCCGGGAGGTGGAGAGTGCGGGCGAACAGGGGTGTGCGGAATCGGAGGCACTCGACACTCGTGGAAGAAGGGTTGGGCCTAAAGGACAGACAGTGCGTGTGGGAGCGTCGGGGGGAGCAGCGGTCGGTGTGGGACAGCCCAGAGGTAGGCGAGGGGCAATCTGTGTCCGGTGTCGGAGTGCCTGGAGGAGGTCCGGTTGTGGATGCGGGCGGTGGTTGGTGCTGTGGGAGGCTCCTGGACGTACAGGTCAGTGGCAGGAGCATGGGGTCCCCACTGGGCGTGGACGACAGGAGCAGGTGTTAGGGCACGTCCCTGAGTGCTTCTGCGCATCGGCAAAGTGGGTCCCTACGCGTGCTTGGGGTTTGGAATGGGTCTCTTGCTCTGTTTGGAGAGGAGTCTTTAGTGGGTGATGTGGAGCTCTAGGTAGACTGACTGAGTCAGTGTCTCAGGGGCCATCTCTGGGATTTGAGTGGGTGGCCATGACAAGTTTTTGGGGAGCTCCGAGGGGCTGTAGGTTATATTAACAAAAGATGAAACTATAGAGTGGCCGTGCTGTGTAGGAAGTTCAGTAGTGAGCTTTGAAAGGTTTCTTGACTAGAAGTGCCATGAATATGTGAAAGGGCTTGGATACGTTTGGTGGGCATGAGTTTTAGGTGAGGGGCAAAGTATTGGGCCTTGGAAAGTTTGCACTCTGCAAGTCTTCGATGGTGATCAGAGTAGATTACTTTTGGCCAGTGGCAGGTGTGGGAAATGCCAGCTGGAGGGGTGTTTTGGTCTCTATGTAGGAGGCTTTTTATCATAGGAGGATGAGTCCTTGGTTGGGGAGGACAGTCAGTCTTTGATAAGACAGATCACACTATCTGGGTGGAGAAGAACGTGAAAAGCCTTGGAGTGAGGGTGAAGCTGAGTTCCTAAAGAAGAGAGAGGGTCTGTGGTCATGGAAACTTAGTGGGTAAGGTCCTGGCATACAGGAAGTGAGGAGTAGGGAGAGTGGGAGCTAGAGGTGTGAGAGATAGTGTCAGGATGCAGTGGAAGGAATAGTTTATGGATTTAGTGGCAATTTTCCCCATCATCTTGCTATTTGCAGTGCTGATCTTAGTGGTGTGTTTTAAGACTTAATGTTTGACCAGTATTTTCCAAAACCTTTTGAGTTGCATGATATGTACTGGGTTGGGTATCTCGCTACCATGATGGATCAGTATGTTAAAAATTGTAAATTGAGTTGGTTGTGTGGATGTGTAGTTCTTGTTTTGTGTTTTTTAATAGTGTTCTTTAATGTTCAGGAAGAACTTTGAGAAGACGGTAGTCTATATACTTCAGCCACAATGTCTGGAATTGGTAATAAGCGGACAGCTGGAGAGCCTGGCCCTTCTGCACCTCCAGAGAAGAAGGCAGGGGTTGAAGATTCAGGGACCACGGTGGAGACCATTAAGCTTGGTGGCATTTCTTCAACGGTATATCTTTCTTGCATACCCTTACTCAACCTCGTGCTTTTTTTTCATCTGGAAACAAAAAAATATCTCTCTGCCTTCTATGTGAGTGCAGTGATCTTGCTTGTGCATAATGTGCCCTGGCTTGTGCCTCTGCACAGGAGGAGCTGGACATCCGCACCCTACAGACCAAAAACCGGAAACTAGCAGAGATGCTGGACCAGCGGCAAGCTATTGAAGATGAGCTACGTGAGCATATTGAGAAGCTGGAGCGTCGACAGGCCACTGATGATGCCTCTCTGCTGATTATCAATCGATACTGGAATCAGGTTAGTAACATGCTTTGGTATGTTATATA
This sequence comes from Bucco capensis, assembly GCA_013396975.1. Lineage (NCBI taxonomy): Eukaryota > Metazoa > Chordata > Aves > Piciformes > Bucconidae > Bucco > Bucco capensis. The sequence goes on from VWZO01001964.1 coordinate 12,073, forward strand.
TATATTGTTCTTTTGTCTCTTCTTCTGTTCCACTGTACTCCTTTTATTCATATCCATTCTTTATCTTGTCTTGCCTGTCCCATCATTCAGTTTGATGAAAATATCCGCATCATCCTTAAGCGCTTTGACCTGGACCAAGGTCTTGGAGACCTTTTGACTGAAAGAAAAGCATTGGTTGTACCAGAACCTGAACCAGACTCAGACAGTAATCAGGAGCGCAAAGATGAGAGAGAACGAGGTGAGGCACCTTGCTGCAGAAAGTGGGTAAGATAGATTTCTTGTGGACAACGTTGATGTCCCTTTCTAAAGGGTGACAGAGGATCTCTGATAGTGAAGAATAGCAATATGATGCCTGCCAGAGCACATTTACTTTTTTGCATCTCTTTCTGTTCCCAGGTGAAGGACCAGAGCCGACATTCTCCTTCCTAGCCACTCTAGCCAGCAGCACAAGTGAGGAGATAGAATCTCAGCTGCAGGAGCGTGTAGAGTCCTCCCGCCGTGCTGTTGCCCAGATTGTGACAATGTATGACAAGCTGCAGGAGAAGGTGGATGTGCTGTCTCACAAGCTGAACAGTGGAGGTATGACCACAGCGGCTGATCAAGCCACCTGTTCTAGCAGGTTTATGCATGAATTTGATTGCATTAAGGTGTCACTGGGTTACAAGGGCATGTTCTAAGTTGTTGATACTGACACAATTAGAGTGATCTCTGACAATGTGTAGTATGTTAAACTGTAGAGCCCTTTACTTAATGTACGCAAGTCAAAACTGTGTGGCTGTTAATCAGAGCCTTGGGAACCACCTGCTGGATTGAGAAACAGAAGTTAAACCCCCAAATTTCCTCTTCTTTCATTTCTTTTTTTCTCTATTTGCTGTTTAAAAGTTAAAAACGACGTCACAGTATCATTTGGGTTGGAAGGGACCTCTGGACGTCATCTAGTCCAACCCCCCTGCAGTGGCCAGGGACATCCCCAACTAGATCAGGTTGTCCAGAGCCCTCACCTTGAATGCCTCCAGAGATGGGGCCCAAACCACCTCCTTGGGCAACCTGTTCCAGTGTTCCACCACCCTCATGGTGAGGAACTTTTTCCTAATATCAAGTCTAAATCTACTCTAATTTAAAACCATTGCCCCTTGTCCTTTCACTACAGGCCTCTGCAAACAGGCCCTCTCCACCCTTCTTGTAAGTTCCTTTCAGGTACTGGAAAGTCACTATTAGGTCCACCCGAAGCCTTCTCTTCTCCAGGCTGAGCAATCCCAGCTCCCTTAGCCTGTCCTCATAGGAGAGGTATTCCAGCCCCCTGATCATTCTCATGGCCCTCCTCTGGACCCGCTCCATCAGGTCCATGTCCATTCTGTATTGAGCGGTCCAGAACTGGACACAGTATTCCAGATGAGGTCTCACCAGAGCAGAGTAAAGTGGCAGAATGTCCTTGATTTCCATGAATTTTCTTATCTTTATGCATCTTTCAGATATTTCATTGATGGAAGAAGCAGTTCTGGAGCTTAATACGTACCTCTCACATGAAAATGGACGGCTGCAGGAGCTGGCTGATGTTCTTCAGGAGAAGCACCGAATCATGTCTCAGGAGGTATAAAAAGGAGGGAGAAGAAAATCTGCTTGTTGGAAAGCAGGCTATTACCTTGAAGAAGGACAGGAGCAACATGATTTGAAAGTTACTTCCTGAACAAGGGTTATGGAAAGGGTGGTTGTTGTGGAGAACAGAGGAAGTGGTAAGGGATGCTAAACAGCTGAAATGCTTGATGTGACATCCCTGTCATTTCACGTGCCTTGGTTTCTCTGTACACGTATGAAAGTGTAATGACATGAATTACAAGAAGATCCCAGTCATTATAGCATTCATGCTGTTGGCGGTATTCGTTTCAGAGGTTTCTGTTTTTTTAACAACCATGTTACTGCTCGTCTTGCTCAGTATTAGACCATCAGGCACCTCAGTGGTCTCTAAAGTAGATGAACATATGGATTGAAAAGATTAAAAAAAAGAAAAAAAAGGATTTGTACTCTGCCAGGTATTATCAGCTTCTTGCTCTTTCTCCATTTTCAGTTTTTTCTTATTTCCATTACTGTGTGGGGATTCAGCCAGCGTAAAATTCAGGACAGTTCTTTGAGTAGTCTGTTACCATGCCAAAGGATGGGTGGAAAGCATATGAATCTGGGGTATGATGAATAAGACAAAAACTAATACTGACCTGTCTCAGAATATGTTGATTTTATTCAGTATGCTGGCTGAAACACTGTTTTGATTGCAGTTCTCCAAGCTGCAGGAGAGAGTGGAGACAGCAGAATCTCGGGTGTGTGTTCTGGAGACTATGATTGATGACCTTCAGTGGGATATTGACAAAATACGCAAGAGGGAGCAGAGACTCAACCGACACTTAGCAGATGTTCTGGAACGAGTAAGCACCGTCTTCCTTGCTAGGAAACCAGAGAAATAAGTGTAGTTTTGAGATGTGTGGCATCAACTGTACAGGCTCTCAATTCTCATAGCAGTGTACCATCTTTGGTCTTGAATATGCTGTGTCAGTGATCTTGGCGTTTAATTGGGTATTGATGAAATCTGCTGCCTTTTTTGCAGGTTAATTCGAAAGGCTACAAGGTGTATGGAGCTGGGAGCAGCCTCTATGGGGGCACAATCACAATTAATGCCCGCAAGGTAACTCCAGGGGCTTCGTTGTGGGCATGGGGAAGAAGAAAGTCGGGGAGAACTGATCTGTAGGGCCATAGATTGGAGCAGAATTTAGATACCTCCTTTGCCACAAATCTGAGAGACTCTGGGAAAGCCATTCCGTGTACAAGTTTCCTATTTAAGAAACAGACCTGATAGGAGTAGATGCTGTGTCACTTTGTGATGTTACCTGACTGTTAAGTCTAATTTCTGTTGCTGTATAAACAATTACTGAATTAGTACCCAGAGTAGGTACATTAACAGTAGGATTTACAAGCAGTTTATCCCCAACAGTTTGAGGAGATGAATGCAGAGCTGGAAGAGAATAAAGAGCTTGCTGGGAATCGCCTCAATGAGTTGGAAGAACTACGCCAGGATCTTGCAGAAGTAACAGCACAGAATGAAAAACTCAAGGTGAGGCACTGTTGCCCTCTGCAGACTTGCTATACTGTGTTTCCAGAAAACCTCATTAATACTGTCCTGTTTTGTGCTTGCTCTTCAGCTGGGCATATTTTGTACGAGGTACAGCTTAGCAAGTTTAGATGACTTAGACTTGCTTGCAGTTCAGTGCATCGATGACACCATGTGGCTATCAGTGGAAATTGTAGTGGTTTCTTATTTTATATCTATTCATTATGTTTTAATCATGTCAGTGCTAATTTCAATTCTTTGCAGCTGTTGACTCCTCTTTCACCTTCCCCCCGCCTCTTGCAAGTGGAAACACAGAACTGAAAAATCGGGTAACTTGTGCAGGAGAGCTAGAGTCTTGAAAAAGCTGATGAACTTAATCTTTCCCATTGTGGTAGAATGGATAGATGGGAAATGGTATATGAGTTTCTTATGTCTTCAAGGTAGTAAAGCAAAAAGCTCTGACTCTATAGTAAATAAGTATATGATACAGAGAATAATCTAAATTTTGTTGTAGTGATCACTTGACCTGTTAGAAGAAATGTCTGAGCTAATAGCCTAAGTTTCAGCGGTGAGAATCCAGAAACTCTCTTGAGGCATCAGTAAATTCTGTTTATTCACAAGGAAAACTCAGGTTCTGTACTTCTGATTTCTCTCATTTCTCTTCATTTCAGTCATTATGTCTCTTACTGGTAGAAAGCTAACATAATGCCTACTAGTAGAAAGCTAACATAAAGCCTACTTGCACATGTATTTTCTCTAGTTTTCTATCAAACCTTTCTATGTGTCCATATTTATTGATTTAGGTGATTTATGGTTTTAAAGTAATAATTGAAAAGGTATTTCATGTTTTCTAAGCTCTTACCTTTGAGATAAATTGTTTCAGAACCTGAGAATCAAAAACTCTTGTGTGACTATGCAAGAGAAACAGCCTAGTGCATACAGAGAAAGCATAGACTTTTAAAATTTATACTGAAGCATATCACTTTCATCTACTCTACAGCACTGTTATTAAAGTTCTGCTTTTGTCTTTGCTTGTGTCAGCTTTATTCACTGTTCTCTTATCTTGCAAAATAGATACTAAAGACAAGGAGATAGTTTCTCATTCTGTGGCATTTTCTTACGTCCTTACTAGGTTGAGCTGCGACGAGCAGTGGAAGAAGCTGTGAAAGAGACCCCAGAATATCGCTGCATGCAGTCTCAGTTTTCTGTTTTGTATAATGAGAGTCTCCAGCTGAAGGCACATCTTGATGAGGCCCGCACTCTGCTTCACGGCACCCGCACCACACACCAACGCCAGGTGGAACTAATTGAGGTAATACCTCTGCTTCATTGGACTAGGGAACATTGTCATCCTATTGACCATCACTGCTGGGTGTGGGTGGCTCTGGGAATGCTCAGGAATTTTATGTTCCTGGCAACAATTCATTTGTTCTGGTACCTTAAGTTGATGGGTTGAGAGATAGTCCAGGGTCACAGCAGCAAGTTCTGTCCCCTTCTTTACCTTTCAGAGGGATGAGGTCAGCCTTCACAAGAAACTACGCACAGAGGTGATTCAGCTAGAGGACACCCTGGCACAAGTCCGCAAAGAATATGAGATGTTGAGGATAGAGTTTGAACAGACACTTGCTGCCAATGAACAAGCAGGTATGGAGGTTTTCTGCTTTGTTTAAAAACAAACCACACTCTGTCCCCACCAGTGCCTGTTAGAGGCTATGTTACAGTGAAACACTTGATTCGAGTCATTGTCTGTTAGTGTTAAATACTTGTTCTGGCAAGTTTCTATGTCAAAAAAAGAAAGAAACCACCAAAATCTGAAAATTCTTCTTCTGCTCTATGGGAAGGTAGTTCCGTGGTATCTAACTTCATTTTAGATGCAGCAAAATACATTATTTTGCTAATAATTTGGTTTATGACAAGGTATTTTCCATTATTAAAAATTATTTTTGGGAGGATTCATTTACAAGTCTGGGATGACAACTTGGATAGGAAACCAGAAATTTTCAGATTTCATCAAAGGAAGTAAGTTATTTGTAAAGTAGCATTAAAGTTGTAGAGATTTTTTGTAGCAGAACATATTTCCCTTAGGAATGTGAGGAAAAAGAGCAATGTTAAGAGGAAATTAGGACTGAGTATTTGCAAGGACTTAGAGTTGTGAGTAAAACTAGCGTGACTTTTTTCTGCAAATATGTTATGTTACTCTGTTGTGTGGCAGAGTGATAAGTTTTACTTTTTTTTCTGTCATTGCCATTCAGCTTGTTCGTCATCTCTATGAAAGTCCTCACAGAAGGTTAGCAAAACTGTGGTTTGTTACAGGTGTATTTCTCTTTTTTGTAGGACCTATTAATCGAGAGATGCGTCATCTCATCAGCAGCCTCCAAAATCACAACCATCAGCTGAAGGGAGAGGTGTTAAGATACAAGCGCAAACTGAGAGAGGCCCAATCTGACTTGAGCAAGGTATTGGAGCAGGAAACACCAGAACAGAATGGAAAGTGCTTAAAAGGTGGTGGAATGCTATCACCCTTGCTTGCAATATCAACCTTTCTGGTATGGCATGCAGGATGCAGTGAAATTTTCAGTGGAGTTCTACACTTACTGCTTCCGTTTACCACATACATGATCTTCTTTTGTGGCTGTATGGTGCTTCATGAAAAGTATTATGGAGGGAGCATGTAAGCATGGATCTAGGACCAAGAGCGGGAAATGGGGGATGAGGTGGTTTTCTGGATAAGTACTCAATGGTTTGTTTTGTTCTGAGTCTTCTTTCTTACTGCTCCACAACAGATCCGCTCTCGCAGTGGCAGTGCTCTCTTACAGTCCCAGTCCAGCACTGAAGATACAAAGGAGGAACCTCCAGAGATCAAGCAAGAACCTGATGATCCTTCTGCCCAAGTGTCTGTACCCAAGGCCGCTTCTGAAGATGTTAATGAAATGAAGGCCAGGCGAGATGAAGAGGAACGGGAGCGAGAGAGACGGGAGAGAGAAAGGGAACGAGAGAAAGAAAAGGAGAAAGAAAGAGAGCGAGAGAAAGAGAAAGAAAAGGAAAAAGAGCGAGAGCGGGAAAAGCAGAAGCAGAAGGAATCTGAGAAGGAAAGAGAGTCCAAAGAGAAGGAGAAAGGGAAGCATGAAGATGGAAGAAAGAAGGAGGCTGAAGTGATCAAGCAGCTGAAGGCTGAGCTCAAGTAAGAGTTATTGTGCCTCCCTTTTCTGCTTAAGTAGTGGCCATACAGGGGTGTTTGTGTGAGATGAGTTTAGCTCGCTCGTATGAGATCAGCTTCACAGAAGTGAGAGGTTTCTGGAATCATCTGTAACTGATTGTGATTTGGACAATGTTGTCTGATTTGGACATTTCTCCTATGACAGTGTTAAGCATGAATTACCAAACCAGATACTCCATGGTGGTGAATACTTGACTTGGCTGTGCTAGGTTAACGGATGGACTCAAATGATCTTAAAGGTGTTTTGCAACCTAAATGATTTTATGATTTGGTGGCATGGGTCAAGTAATCCGTAGTTGTTGCTGTCATAAAAATTGTGTAAAGCTCTTCAGCAGCAGGTTGTAAGTAAAGGGTACAAGTTGTCTTCCATGTTCTGGATCAGTACCAAAGCAGGGATGGATAGTTTGTTGTGTGCTATTAGGGTACATGTTTCCTACCCACTATGCTTCTCTTGGCTTTTCAACCCATATGCCTGAACATGTTTCTTTTCAGCTCCATGCTGGATATGTAACAGTGTTCTCACAGTTGTCTGTTTTTCTGTCTCTAGGAAGGCCCAGGAGAGCCAGAAAGAGATGAAGCTGTTGCTAGATATGTACCGCTCTGCCCCCAAAGAGCAGAGGGACAAAGTCCAGCTGATGGCAGCTGAAAAGAAGGCAAAAGCTGAGGTAAACATCATTTATCTCCCCTTTTTTCCTTTAGCATGTTATTTAAAAATTCTTTTTGGATACTCTGCATCTGAACTGTGGTGGTCTTATCTTCAAAATGAAATTGTTCCTCCTATCATATTTGTCACTTAAAAGACTAGAATGATTTGGACATGAACAGGGAGACTTATGGATGTCCTCTTCTGGGAAGAGATGATCCCTTTGCTCAGGCTGAGGGACATGGCACCTGCTTTCTCAGTTGCAGATTAAACCAGTAGAAAAACTGAGCACACATTCCAGAGGCACACGCATACAGAGGACACTGACATTGTAGTCGGACTTCCACAGACAAGGTGCTGGCTTCAATAGCACGTACGTACAGGGCTCATGAAACATAGGCACAGACGGGCAAGTCCCCTTCCTCCTCTTCAGCTAGTACAGATAGAATATCACTAGTGCAGGCACATGCACAACAATCTTTAGGTTCGCAAGCACACCCACACACACAGGTCCCTCAAGTACCAGCAGAGCCTCTGTTTCTGTCTGGTACCCCTGTGATCCTGAGCCCCTTTGCCGTCTTCATGTACAGGTTTCACTTGTAGCAAGCACTTACTTTATGCAGCACACATACACGTGGGGTAGAGAGTTAGATTACACAGAGATAGTTAAGAAAATACTTGGCAGGAAGATACCAGAGGATAAGGCAGTCTGCGGTGATCACACACAGGGCTGAATCAGACTAGTGTGTACTGACTGCCCACATTTTACATGTGACTGGCTTCTTTAATACCCTTCTCTCTAACCTGTGTTTGTTCATCCTTGCTCTCTGTTCCCCTGCACATTCCTTCTGGATTTCTATAGTTCTATCAGTTTCCATAGCCCTCCCAGTCCAGGTTCAACCTGCGGTTTACAGTCTTATCAGAGTCCATCTTTATCTTCCTGGAGGTGGTGTCTGTAGTTTCTTGGTAGCCTATTGGCTATTGTGACTGGGGAGACATTTCTTGTCTCTGTATCCATGTTTTGTCAGGTCTGTCTGTTTATTTTGTTCCTGGTTTCCTCCTCCTCTGCTCCCTGTACTTCCTTCTCAACCTTGGTTTCCCAGTTTTTAATTTCCACAGCCAGATAGCCTTACTGAAATAAACGTTTTCACACTCTCACATGCTCTCATCAAAGTAGTGTGACTGACCAGATTCAGTTCTCATCAGCATCTTCCTTATAATTTGTCTGTCATGTTTGTGCATCTGCATGTTTTGTTTATGGCTTCCTCCTTTTCTTATCCATTTTTGTCTTGGAAAAGATTCTCGACCAGACACACTTAAAGGAGCAGCTGGTCTCTGTCCCTTATATACACAACTGCAGAAGACTAACATTCCTACTCTGACAAAAAGATGTTATGGAATTTTTAAATGTTTTTTGAAACCTAGTTTTGGGTCCATCTGCCAGTAGAACACTGTCCTGTCGAGATGAGATGAGTTTACTTTTTCCCATGCTTTGAAAATGTTTTCTTCAATGTTTCAGAGAATTGTGGGGCAAACAGGCTCTTAACAATATTCAGGCCTCATTCTTACGTTTAGTGTCGTTTCTGATTTTGTCCTCACTGTAGCTGGAAGAGCTGAGGCAGAGGGTAAAAGAACTGGAAGACAAGGAGAAAAAGGAGAGTAAAAAGATGGCTGATGAGGATGCCCTCCGCAAGATCCGAGCAGTGGAGGAACAGATTGAGTATTTACAGAAGAAACTAGCCATGGCTAAGCAGGTGAGAAGTTTCTAAAGAGTTCTATCTTGGCTAGAGCTCCTGAGAAGGAACTGCCCTCAGGTTACAGCCAGGAAGATAACCTGAGGGAAGGAATTTCTGTCTCTTTGTGCCAGAGGTGTGGATTTTGTCCCTCTTTATCGAAGGGGGAAAAAAACACAACAAGCCAAGGATCAAAAAAAACCTCACAACACCAGAGTGTCAAAAGGTCATGGCAGTGAATGGTGGAGAATGCTTAATTGCTTGTGGCCTAGGTCAAGAGCTGAGAAATGGCTGAATCAGCCTTTGGGGGTGGAGCTTCTAGTTTCTCTTAAAGTATTAGCTGCATGATTGATATATTTAATACATGTGCATGGTACCATGAACACTTTCTTCCACAAAAAAGGACTTAATCTAGCGATACAGGAGCACGACCACCTCAGCAGGGGAGAAGTAAGCCAGTGACTTGACATGTACTTTTTTAGAATTCAGATTCTTTACAGTACACAGCTGTTCTGTCTTGTCACTTACTCTCTTGAAGTGGCCTAAATGGGTTTAAGGGGCTTGGCAACCTGTTAGTTCGTAGCCTGGCATATGACAGCTCTTCAGCTAGTTGTGTGAAGTTGGGAGTTGGTTTCTGTCCAGCTCTGGAAATGACTGTGTTACAACTTACACTGCTGGAAGTCAAGCCACAGTTTGCGAGTGCTTGTGGGGATGACCATCTCTTCCTACACCTTGTAATTCAGGGCATCTCTGCTGTGGTGCATGCTTATAGGGAGCTCTTTTTTCTGATTGTTGGAGGGTGCTGCTCTCTGATACTGAGACATCTTCCTTCATCTGTTCTAGGTTTGGTGTCTCTGAGTAAAATATTCAGGGTTGTAGTAGGGGGTACAGAAGACAGTTTTGCCATAGCCTATGTTTTGGATTTTTTTGCAGGAGGAGGAGGCCCTGCTGTCAGAAATGGATGTCACAGGGCAAGCCTTTGAAGACATGCAGGAGCAGAACATCCGCCTAATGCAGCAGTTGCGGGAGAAGGATGATGCTAACTTCAAGCTGATGTCAGAACGCATCAAGTCCAACCAGATCCACAAGCTGCTTAAAGAGGAGAAGGAAGAGCTAGCAGACCAAGTTTTGACACTGAAGACGCAGGTAACCTGAGAGAAGGAGAGAGAGGACAACAGAATTGCTGAGGGAAGTTGAAGGTGTTGTGGGTTAACTCTGGTAGGCAGCCAAACTCCATGCAGCTGCTCACTTGCTGCCCCACAGTGGGATGCAGGAGAGAATCAGAATCACTGAAGAGGTCTGGATACAGCTCTTGACTGCTAGTATTTCACAGGTTCAGGGAGAAAAAGGCAAGCTGAAGAGGTACTCTGTGGTGATGGGGGAGGCAAGGGTAGATTTAGCATGCAGCTTTAAAAATGACAACTCTGATGACCTGCAGAGCATGCATTTCAGTCCTTCTGCACCTCCTCTCTCCCTTTCCAAGGTGGATGCCCAGCTGCAGGTTGTGCGTAAGCTGGAGGAGAAGGAACACTTACTGCAGAGCAGTATAGGTACAGGTGAGAAAGAACTAGGTCTCCGAACGCAGGCCCTGGAAATGAACAAACGCAAGGTGAGTGATTGCTTGATTTCCTCCTGGATTGGAAGATGGAGTTGTTGTCTTGTGGGAAGCATGAAAGGCTCCTAGCTTACATTAGTATTCCAGAACCTGGGTTTGGGCTGGTATACCAGGAGGCTAGGGAGTCCTGAAGAGAGTTTCCTTTGATAAGGAGGAGGAGGAAGAGGTGTTTAAGTGTAAGGCGCCTTTGAAAGAAAACTTATCATGAAGGAAGAGGTAGCAATCAGATGAATTTAAATGGGATAAAAGTGTTTTTAGGAAAATATGGCCAGGGAATATTAAGACCTTTAACAAATGTCTAAGATAAATAAAGTAGGACTGTTACTAGTAAAATAAGACTTCAGTCTCACGTTTGATACTGCCTTTGTTGTTAAATCCTTAGCAGAAATGCAGGAATGACATTAAAACAGACAGAAAAGAAAGCAGAAGTATCACAGTGAACAGGAGATAGAGGGGAATTTGGCACAATTACTTGCACTTATGACAAGAGAATTTTGTAGTCATTAGTATTTTCTAAGTGACATGCATTGCACTGTGACAGGGCTTGGCTCTAATGAATAGGTATGTTGAAGCCAAATGATTAGAACTTGTTAATAATTTTTGCCATTGAAGTAATGTTTAGGGAGTAATTCCAGTCATTCCATTTGGAAGTACCAAAATTAGATTGAAAAAATAGATCTCCAGCAGCCCAAGAAGTATTTTGTGAACAATATTCATTGCCAGGCAGAGGGACTAGAAATTTTCAGAGCCCTTTTTCCATGTTTGATACTTCTATACTTGTTTTCTTTTCCAGGCCATGGATGCTGCCCAGCTTGCAGATGAACTGAAAGCACAGCTAGAGCTGGCTCAGAAGAAGTTACATGACTTCCAGGATGAGATTGTGGAAAACAGAGTAACTAGGGAGAAAGAGATGTTCAACTTCAAAAGGGCTGAGGTATAAACCTCATGCACAGTCCTTTAATATCTGTCTGCTTTGGTATCTGTCTCTGTGCATTAAGCTTGGAGTGGGTTCCAGCTGCACATACTTTTTTGGGAGTCTCATTTCACTTTGATTGCAGCTTCATCAGGTCGTGGCTCTTTCAGAAGTTTTGTCCACTTGTACCACACTGTATTGTCAGTTATTAGACGAAAACATAAGTAAGTCTGTTGGACTATCACAAGTAACAGTATGGGTGGAGTCAGTTAGCCAGGTGCACTGTTGGCCAGGTGCTAGTTCTCTTTGGTTCCTGAAAAATCTGCGACAGAATATACTGTTCATTTATTTGGTCTTTTGTTTTACTGCAGGAAGATATTTCTAGGTTACGCAGGAAACTGGAGACCACTAAGAAGCCTGACATGGTTCCCAACTGTGATGAGATATTGATGGAAGAAATCAAGGATTACAAGGTGAGTCTCTCAACTTCATGCTCAATCCTACTTCAGTCAAAAAGCTGTATTGTCACTTCTAACATACGTAGTGCAATCCACTGGGCCCTTAGTCTAGTGTCTCTGTCTTTCAGGCCCGCCTGACCTGCCCATGCTGTAATATGCGCAAAAAGGATGCTGTGCTCACAAAGTGTTTTCATGTCTTCTGTTTTGAGTGTGTGAAAACACGCTATGACACCCGGCAGCGTAAGTGCCCCAAGTGCAATGCTGCCTTTGGTGCCAATGATTTCCACAGGATCTACATCGGTTGATGCTTTCCACTAGAGTGATGGAAAGTTGCTGCTTATGCTGACCACCCAGCCTCCCTCACTTTCTGTGATTGTCACCTTGAGGGCAGTATGTGGTTCTGTCAGCTGATCTGCAGTCTCTTCTGAGAAGTGTGGTTAGGGTGTGAAAGAAAGACATTCTGCGTATTATTTTCTTTCTTGTCCCTTTTCTTTTATTCTTGCCCTCAGTTTTTGTGCGTTCTTTGTGCCTAAGAGTACATTTCCCATCCATCACTTTCACACAGCAAAGCTGGCAACATCTAACTGAAGTCTTGCCTTGATAGGATGGAAGCTGTCTGGTGTATAGAGATAAATCATAGAATGGCCAGGTTGGAAGGGACCCTAAAGATCATCTAGTTCCGACCTCCCCACACTGAGCAGGGATGCCAGTCACTAGACCAGGTCACCCAGGGCCGCATCCAGCCTGGTCTTGAACACTGCCAGGGATGGGGCATAAATGAGGCCTTTATTTGAGGAGTTTGCTTTGGTTGATGATTATTAAATCCTCTTAATAACCTTTCTAGAGTGAATTGTGTCCTAGTTAAAGGGCCAAATAACAAATGAACAGGTACATCTGTAAACTTCAGTGGAGTGACTCTGTATATACGTGTTTTCCTGAGTCAGGACAAGAATCTGTGAAGGCTGGTATGTTAGTGTCCAGAAGAGGAGAAAGGTAAGACATTGGAGAATCTTTGAAAATAGCATTCTACTAATGAACCCTGGTTGATGTGGACATCTTCCCCTAGGTTGAAGTATTGCTGTCATTGCCATTAGCTTCCAGAAAAGAATTTTAGGAGTTACTTTGTTACAACTTTGCCACAAAGATTAAACTTGTAATACACAAGCTCTAATAAAAGCTGTTATCTGGGTTATTTTTCTGTTTTTGTTGCCTCTGATAGTATCTATCTGTGCTCCTTCCTTACTGGAAATATTTTTTACAAGCTTTAAGCTTCTAAAGCATGTAGATTGATTTCTTCCTTCCTTTGCTTTCAAGAACAGTTTAACTAAAACAACTTGTCCTTTTGGCTGTACGTTCACTGCCTTATTCCTGACACAATGAAGGTCCAAGATGATGCATTATTTATGCAGTCATTTTGTCATGGATGCTGGGAATTTTGTGAAAGGACATGGCATAGTTTATAGTCTCTGTGCTCCCTGTAGTGCAAGGCAGTATTTGAAGTCAGCTTCTAAAATCAAAATGCAGTCATTTATTTACAGCATTCCTTGGGCATAGTGTTTTTTCTGTGAAAAAGCACTTTCTTGAAAGGTGCAACTGTCAAGAGTTTTTTCTTACTTGTCCTTTCTCTGAATCCCAACAATCTTATTACCATCCTGTATTCACAGTGGGAAATAACAGAAACAATAGTAAAGTGCAAACAATTAATCAGAGACTGTGTTTGTAGTATGCCTTACGATTGTTCTGGAAACATTCAGAAAATATGAATTAAACCTTGTAAATTATGGACACTGAAAAGTGAGAAGGAGCACATGACCCTATCTTTGCAAGGAGAAGCTGGGATGCTGAGAGTTTGTGGTGTTGCTTAAGTTCACAGTATCACACTATGTTAGGGGTTGGAAAGGACCTAGAAAGATCATCTAGTCCAACCCTCTCTGCCAGAGCAGGATCACTGTCCTTGAGTGTTTAAAATTTAAGAGTGTACGTCATGTTCCCTTTTGAACTTTTGAGTTTGGACATGGACACTGTTTCTTTAAAAGAAAAGGACTCAGTAGTTGAACTCTTTCCCCCTCCCGAAAGAATTTGCCGGGAGGAACCGAGAAGCTGACAAGGAG